>PVHP010004145.1:0-73030 GCA_004024765.1 Zapus hudsonius | reverse complement strand
CAAACTGCTTCTGGCACAGTCCTGACCAAGTTTTTTTTCACCCTCGTAAGCCAAACCTCACAGTCCATAGTTCTCATTACATTCAGGTCTTTCAACTCTGACCAGAATGATCCATGAAGCTGTACTCACAACACTACAAGGCATCTTTTAGGCCGAGATTTCAAATCCTTCCACATTCCTCCTGTAGATCACTTCCAGAAGACCAAAGCCACAAGATCAAGGTTCTAGCAGCAACAGATGACCCCACATCCTGGTAACAAAACTGTTACAGTCAGCTTCCTAGTTGCTGCGCAGAAAATAACCCAAACAAAAATGGCTTGTGGAGGAATGGGTTTATTTGGCTTACGGACTCAAGGGGAGACTCCATTCTGGCAGGGAAAACGATGGCATGAGCAGAGGGCTGGACATCACCTCTGCCACAGCACTGCAAACAGTGGCAGGAAGGTGTGCCAAATACTGGCAAGGGGAAGCTGGTTTATAACCCCATAAGCCTGCCCCCAACAACACAGCTTCATCGAGGTTGTAAAACCCGAACTGCCATCAGCTGAGGATCGATCTATCAGAACACATTCATTTGTTTGTGGGGGACACCTGGATCAAACCATGACACCTAACAACCGACCGTAGGCACAACCGACCGTAGGCTGATAGCTGAGATCCTGGCAAGAGAGGAGCCACCACAGTCATATCGTAGAGGATCCATATGGAACCCCAAAGAGAATTATGGGATGACCAAGGGATCCACAGCCACAGCCATTCAATCAACACAGGATAAGCCAGTGAGACAGAAACCAACGATTTTTTACACAAAGACCCTTAAGTTCACAACAATAAAGCAGTCTTAATACTCATCCACCATGACTCAGGGAACTGTGCAGAACAGGGGACGGAAAGATTGTGAGAGCCATGGTGAGGGAGACTATCCAGAGGCATGGCATCCCTCAGTAACAACATACTAGGGCCAGGAGAACCTGGCCGAATACTAGGCTATCCATGGTCCCCAGTCACAAGGACTGATCCAGACGACCCACGGAGGAGAATACCCAGATGGTTGGGGAAGGGGGAGGGGGAGCATCAGAGAATTGGGGATAACAACTCATTGTTTGCCCACTAAATAATGTAACTCATTATGGACAATAAAAAAAGGATGTAAAACAAAGTGTATAAAAAGAGTATCCTATGGGAAATAATGTTGTGAGACAAAAAAATCTAGTAATAGTTTCAGGGATGATAAGATATTGTTTATTATTCATAAGTTAAATGTCTTTTGAAAATGTAACTTGCTCATGCATCTTTATCAGTATCTTTTGCAGTGTTACTAGATATAATTTTGACATATGAAATCGATTACTCTTCAATGGGATAAGAGACAGAGATAGCACATTTGCAAAGCACAAGAGATGACTTTTAAAGGAACATTTGGAGAAGAAAGAAATCCTGACAATGAAAATATCACAACAAATGAAAGCGATATGAGAGATAGATGATAAAACTGGAGAAATTTCCAAGAAAGTAAAATATTAAGATTTACTGAATTAAAATAATAATTAACAAAAAAAACATTAAAATGTCAGTTCAGGAAGTTCAACCATAAAACAAAGGAATGTTGAGAAAAGGACACAAAGTTAATGAGAAACCCATAAAACAATTCTAGGAAAATGTTCACATCTGAAGAACTTTTTTTCTAAATTGGAAGAGTCCGGCTAATGTTTAGCATAATGAATACAAAAAGAAGATTTACAGCTTGCCATATTATGATGACATTTCAGAAAACTGGAAACAAAAAAATTAGGGAATGCCCGTCAGGAAAGGATAAGATATATCTGAAGGACCCAGAATCAGAAAATCAGATTTACTGATATTAGCATGGAAAGTAGAAGAAAATTAATACACATAATGGATCTAATGGCTTAAAATAAATACGGTAAATTTGGGGGTTGGAGAGATAGCTCAGTCAGCAAATGAATAAATTTAAAAAGATATTTATTTTCAACCTGAAATCCTATACCTACCAACCTTTTAATCAAATATAGGAATAAAATTTTCAAACACTTAACATCTGCAAAATTTACTATGCATGTATCCTTTATTGGGGAGCTATGGAAACAGTTCTACTAAATCAAAGAGGTACACGGGAAATGTGAAGTTGTGTGCACATGACAGGAGAGCCAAGAATAAGGTGAGGAAAAGAGAGCCTCCAGGTCTCCCTCGGATTTTACAACAGGAACTGGAGATAAACAATTAGGAAAGAAGAGAATAGGTCAATGGGCTCAGGAATGTGAAAATGCAAGAAAAAGTATATTTTCAAAAACATACTGAAGGGAAGATTTACCTTATGCCAGATAAACTCACTTGAAATAGCATTTAATGGGCAGGGAGGATGGCACAGTGGCTAAAAGAATTTGCTTGCAAAGCCTGATGTCCTGAGTTCCTTTTACCAGTACCCATATAAAGCCAAACACAGAAAGTGGCATAAGCTTCTGGAATTTGTTTGAAGTGGTAAGATGCCCTGGCACAACCCCCCCTCTCATACACACATGTGTACAACTTAGCAAATAAACATTTTTAAAAGAAATAACATTCATGTAACCATAATAACTTAAATGCTCAATGTGGTTCTAACTACATGATGATATAGCTATATTCTGAGGATGGAAAATGGGAAGCAAGTGAATCGTGATGATGAAGGAGAGATATGAATGAAAACCACTTGCTCATCTTCCCTTTGGAAAATCAATGGAAAATTAAAAATTTACAAAGCATGTTTTATATGAAAAAGTCAGTCTTTGTTGCTGTAATTTTGTTGCTATTAAATATTTGACAATTCCCATCATTTATTAATCATCTTTTTTTTCTTTTTTATTGTCCATGATGAGTTACAGTATTTAATGGGTATTAATTATCTTTTTAAGCACACATAAACACACAAACACATATAGGAGTAAGCAAAAATCCTTCATTTTAAAGGTTCTAGTGAGATATAATTCATATACCACATATTCATGCAGAGTATAAGTTTTGAGGGTTTTAGCATAATCACAAATATAAGTAATCATCCCCAAAACATATAATTATATACTTTGCTAACCATCTTCCTCCACCCCTCCCCTTCAACATCCTCCAACCCAGGAAACTATGAATCTAACATCTCTGTAGATAACTCTGTTTTGGATATGTCATATGCCTGGAAGGTTGTAATATATGGCTTTGTGACTAGCTTTTGTCTCTTAAGATTTTCATTGTTCATGCATATTGTGGCATATATTAGTAACTTGTTATGGTTTGAATGTGCAATGTCCCCTACAATCTCTTCCGTTCCAAAACTGGTCACCAGCTGGTAGTTCTATTTACATAGGTTCTGCAAACTTCAAGAGGTGGGGCACACAGGAAGAAGTAGGTCACTAAGGGAGGACCTTGAATTTTATAGTCTATCCTCGTTTCTGGACCGATATTTCTGCTTTCTGACCTTCAGAGGCATCAATAAGCTGGATTCTACTCTCCTATCAACCCAGGTATACTCCATCCACCAAGTCTTTCTTGTTGTGAGCCATATGCCCTGAAATATGAACAAAAGCAAACACTTCCTCTCTTAAATTGTTCCTGTCAGATATTATCACAACAAGCAAAGTAGCCAGTATAGAAAATTGAAACCAGGAGTGGGGTCGTGTTGTGGATATTTTGACCATGTGGTTCATAGGTCTTTAGAACTAGTTTGCAGAGAGAATGTGGAAGATACTGGAGTTGTGAGTCCAAGAGGCCCTGGAGTGTTGGAAGCAGAACCTAAAAGAGGGTCATAACGATATAGACTCAAAATACTAGAATGCCAATAGATATGTGAGCAGTTCAAACTGCGCTCTTGGGGTTTTAGAGGGGAATGGAGAATTGAGGAAGCATTGAGCTAGAAGCTATTCTGTTGTATTCTAGCAAAGAATCTGACTATATTCTGCCTGTAAAACTACGTGAGGTGGAATTCAAAAGTAACAGACTAATCAATTTAAATAGAGGAAATATTGAGGCAGCATCACATATCATTTGTGGTATGGTTACTGATGACCACTCTCTGAAAGATTTAAAGTGAGAGACAGCAGAAATTTGTGCAGAATGATGTAATAAATATGAATTTGGTGAAGAAAGAAATATGGATTAATTTAAAGTAATAGACTAATCTACTTGGACACAATGTCTATAACTAATGAGTCAATAAAGAGAAACTGTATACCTTGTATCAGGGTAGTAGGAAAGGTGTCTTGAAGTCAGGATCCTATTTGTAGAAGGATCCAGGACACAAAAATTGAAAATTTATTCAAAAGAAGAATATTTTAAAAGATAAGAGCCTCTGGGGAACAATGCTGGAAACTTTGCCAGGTAAGAGACTGCCTTGAGTCTCAGAAAAGAATTGGATGCTTCAATATTTACTCAATCAATGTATCTAATTTTGGGCAATAAAGATAAAATAAAATAGAAAAGAATTGGATGCTTGAGCAATGTTAAGACTGTTGAGACTACAGGGATGTTAGACACTGAAATGGCCATGAATGTTGTGGGTCAGGGGCAGAATCTATTATTTTAATTTGAATGTCTCATAGTGTCATGTGTTTGAGCACTTCATCCCTGGCTGGTGGTGCTAGGTGGGGAGATACAGGGGGAGATGTAGCCTAACTTGAGGAAGTGGGTCTTGAGATTTGTAGCCCAGCCCAAGCTCTCTGCTACCCGGAGATGTGAGCAAGATGCACTGTATGTTTCTACCAGCACAGACCCAGCCTGGCTGCTGTTCTCTCCCTGCCATGATAGACTGAAACATTCGTCAAAATAAATCATACTTCCCTTTCAGTATTTTTAGGGCAAAATAATGTTCTATTGTATGGCTATGCCACATGCTATTCACCATTTCATCCACTGATGGATGTTTGGTTTGTTTCTGCCTTTTGGATATTATAATAATGTTACTACAAGGATTCACATGTGAACTGTTGAGTAAATGAATGTTCTTGGTCATTTTTTTTTATTTTTTTAAAGCTTTGAATCTTCCATTTATTTTTATGTATCTGTAATATATATCTTGATTATTCAAAATTAGATACATTGTATGGGCAAATCTTGTGTTGGTATCCCATTTCCCTCCTCCCTATTCCCAACACACTGGGTAACCTCCTCAGTGGCGATACTGGATCAACCAGTGTTTTGGGGGTTATTGGTAGCACAGTAGTCAGCCAGGTCCCGCCCCCTTTGTGTGTTATTGCTGAGGGGAACAATGTCTCTGGATATTCTCCCCCCACCATGGCTCTTTCATTCTTTCCACTCCCTCTTCCACTCAGTTCCCTGAGTCATGGTGGGTGAGTTTTAAGTCTGCTTTATTGTTGAGATCTTAAGATACTCTGTACTTCTGCTTTGGGATGTGTTGGAAATCTGTATCTGTCCAGTTGACTTATCCTAGGTTGACTGATTGGCTGTGGTTATAGGTCTCTCATTTACCCTGTCACTCTCTCAAGGGTATCGTTTAGGGTCCATACGATAGGCCTGGGGAGGTTCATCTCTTGCCAGGGTGTTAGCCATTCACCTGTGGCTCTTTGGTGGGGCTGGCATAACCACGACTCTCTCACTGCCTTCTGCAAAATATAAACAGAGTCTCCATCAGAGAGTGAGATCAGTATGGGTTAAATGAGATACACATTTTGAATTTTACAAGATTCTATTGGGATTAGCCTCTCTGTAGTTCTCTGGTAATGGGAATTTCTCCTTGGAGCCCAGGTTTTTGGTTCCCATAGGGTTTTGGATTGGGTCCCACTTCCAGTTACGGGTTCTTAGTCACTGAGTGGATTTCTTGGCCAATTTGAAAGCTGTTGATTACTCCCCCCTGGGTTTTGGCACCTCTATTGTACAAATGATCTCTTCTTGGCTCAGTGGTCTCTTCCAGAGGAGAGTGTGTTCAGCCTTCTGATGGTAACAGTCTGCATTTTATATATCAGTGGTTTCCGCTTTCTCCAAGTATCATTATTGGTCATTTATTTTTATTTATTTATTTGCGAGAGTGAGACAGAGAGAAAGAGGTAAAGAGAAAGAGAATGAATATAGGTGCACCGGGGCCTCCAGCCACTGCAAATGAACTCCAGACACATGCAACACTTTGTGAATCTGGCTTTACATGGGTACTGGGGAATCAAACCTGGATAATCCATCTTTCTAGCTTGGCAAGCAAGTACCTTTAACCAATGAGCCATCTCTGTGTGTTATAGATAGATAGATAGATAGATAGATAGATAGATAGATAGATAGATAGATAGATAATAGATAATAGATATGGATATATTTCTATTGGGATTTCTAGGTGATATGGTTACTCCAGTTTTAGTTAGTCAAGGAACTGTCACACTAGTTTCAAAGTTGGCTGAACTCTGTTTTGCATTCACACCAGTAGTCCATTAGATTCTAATTTCTCAGTCTTTTCCCCACCATGTTTTCTGACTTTTTGATTAGCCATCCTAGTTGGTGCAAAGGATTACTGTGATTGTAGTTTACATATCTCTGATAACTAATGATGTCAAGAAACTTTTCATGTGGGTACTGACCATTGGTCCATATTTTTGGAGGAATGTCTGCTGGCATAATACAGAGACATTGTAGGTTTGGTGAAAGACCACTATCATCAAACAAATTTCCAAGAAAAGCAAGCCAAATGCTCTTGTTTATATTTTTGTTTCTTGGTGCATGAAAATGTGATGTTTAATTAGACTGTAGTTTGTTAAGTATAAAACCATACTATGTAGTTTTAATAAAAAAAGAAATGGGCGCTGGTCTTGAAGTCTGTCTGGGGCTTTCGGGGCTGCACAGGCAGAGTGAAGCCGCTTCTGGTCCCCGGCAGCCCTTGCAGGCAGGGTGGAGACTGAAGTGCGTCAGGGGAGTTGAGGCTGGGCTGAGCCAAGCTGTGCATCTCCCAGTGGTCCCGGCTGGCTGCTGGGGCGCCGGCTGGGGCACCGGGGGAGATTTGCCCCGGGATATAGCTCTATAGGCAGCTGCTCTGGCATTCTGCTGCTGGTGGTGGCTGTTCTGGCAGTGGCGTTTCTGGCTGCGTGGACATGGAAGGGACCTTAGAGAGGGAGGGAGCAGGCATGCTCCGAGTGTCGGTGGCTGGGGGATCAAACCGGGAACCCGTGGAGGCATGCCCATGGGCCTGAGAGCCCGCAGAGGCGTTACAGCTCTTGGGAGCATGGCTATGGCTCCCTGGGTGTTCAGCTCATCTCTTCAGAGAGATGGGGGAAGGCATGGCAAATAATCCCGGTTTATTGTAGAAGCATCTTGGGTTAAATAGAAATTGAGGAGCAGGGAGGGAAAGAAATGGACAACGAGGATTGGCAGAAATCAGCAACCTGTGAATACCTGCTTTGCATGTGGACGTGAGCTTGGGCACATATCAGATGGTGGGGACAGAGGAACTGCCACCTTCCAGGCACAGCTGGGGTGCAAACCTGGGTCCATGTGGCTTGCTTTGGGGGTTGGGAGTCTCAGAGTTGAAGGTGGAGATAGGGAAATGCCTACTGGGGTTTCTGACCTCATTCTCCAACACCCTCTTAACCCTTTGTGCTCCGTGCCCTCATCAAGCAATACCAACAATACTATGCTTAAAAGTCTAATACCTTAATTAAAACTACATTGTTGCTAAGAACTGTTAACAGTCATTTGAGCTTTGGATGAGATAATAATTAATCTTTTTGCTAGTGGAGAGTCCATGGTTGTTGACTGATCAGGGTGGTAAATGAAGGTTGGTGTGACTCTGACACCTTCTTGAAATAAGTCAACCATGAAATGTGCAGTGTCTACTGACTCTTCCTTTCATGAAAGATAGCTGTGATCATGCTGTGCTTTCTAACAGAGTTTTCAGTCCTGGAACCCTTCCCCACTCCCACCTTGCTGCTGCCTTGTCAAGTAAACTTGTATAAAATTCTAACCTCATTATTGTCATTTGAACACTGTTGGTGACATCATCAGATGTCCCAGGCTAGTTAAAATGGCATCACTAAAGATCACTGGTTACAATTCATCATAACCAGTAGAGTCATAATGAAACTATTTAAAATATTGTGAGAATTATCAACATGCGCCCCAGACACATGAAGTGAGCACATGCTGGGAAATGGTCACACAGTTCAGTTTTTGCGATCTTTGTTCATGCAACAAGACAGATGTATAACTTCATTCAGATCATTTGCCCAGTTTTCAATTGGGTTATTTTTGTTATTGAGTTGTAGGAGTTCTTCACATGTATTAGATACGGGACATTGGGAAATGGATTATAGCATTTTATTTGGATGGGTTGAAAATCCACCATATGATCACAACATCCATTTGGATACATTTTAAAACATGTTTTGTATTTAAATTCATTGATTTAGAATAAGATACATCTTCCTTCTCATTCACACAGTACTGCACTCATGAATACTGTCCTGCCCAGCATTGAGGTAGGATGGGTCCAGTGTAATGGTTGTGTAAGGAGAGGGCTTCTGGAGCTAATGAGCCAGGTTCCAATCCAGACTTCATGATCTCCAAGGTTTCTACTTAGGATGCTGTTTAGTTAAGATCACTGAGGCTGAACTTCCTCATCTGTACAATGGGGCTACTATTAATGCTTCCTGTATGTGATATAATCATGATTACACTAGGCTAGTATACTAATATCCATAATTTCAGACAAAAGCAGTAAGTAGTAGTTCCTGTGATTTTTATTAGTTATCATATATATTCAGAGAACTCCTAAAATATTATGCATATCACCTAATTTAACCCTCAGAATAATTACATTCAATTGCTATTACCATAGATAATATTTTCCTCCTCTTAGTGTGCAGATAAAATTTTAAATATTTATCAGTCAGATGAGGGCTGGAGAGATGGCTCAGCAGTTAAGGCACTTGCCTCTAGTGCCTAAGGCTCCTGGTTCAATTCCCCAGTGCCCACATAAGCCAGACCCACAAGGTGGTGGCCCTGGTGCGCTTTCTCTATCTCTCTTTCCCTCTCTCTGTATCTCTCTGCTTTAAAATTAATAAATAAAATATTAAAATATATATTTATCAGTCGGAGAACCACAAAAACATGTCAATGACTACTGGTCACCTAGATAAATAATTTTAAATATTTGTAAAAGCATATAAATTTAATAACTGAAAATTCATGTTTGCTTACCTATTTGGGGAGTTTAATTATGTGAACACAATGAACCATCAAAGAATCATTCTTTTATTTAATAGGGAATATTGACAGTGTTTATTTTGGCTTTCAGCTAAGTTCTTTAGCAAACTTTCACATTTTTTGTTTCATAGCTTTTTATAGTCTTTCCTCAAACATGCTGTAGTGATTTATATTCACTCATCACATTAATGAAATAAGTGCTCAATGATTAATTAACATGTTTATTATTAAAGTGACCAAAGGAAAATATTTCAGGAGTCAGAATTGTTTTAAACAGAACATATTAAAATAGAAAGACAAAAAACTTTTTTGTGGTACGTAGTATTAATCTCGTGTCTGAAAACAGTTAGCAAGCCTATTACTTTGACTCGATTTAAAATTCATAGACAGTATTACAGTGCCAATTGTGAAAACATTTTGGAGGGCTGTGGAAAGTTGGAATAGGCAGTTATAGTAGTTACTAAATAAATTAATTTGTCAAAGCTATTTTGTCTTTGGATAAACAAGGCATGTGCTCAAGTCAACAGTTACTCATTTGAATACCACCCACTGAAGTGAGTGGTATCCCATCGCTGATATGAACAGAAAATTCAATCACAAATTTAAAACTGTCTTGACAAAAGTTCTCCAACTACAAAACTGTAAGGAAGATCAGATCTTTGCTATGGTTTTTAGTTTCTGCTGCTTTCATCCCGAGCTTGTGATGACTTCTTAACAAGATCAGAGTGGACACTTCTTTTTGTCTCTCCAGCAAGTCTTTCTGTAGGAATCTGCTCCTTTTTCCATCTCCAATCATCCACTTGTTTTCTATCCCTGAACCTCTGTAGCTGTCATTTCCCAAGTGTAGACCTCAACCAGAAGCAGCTAAATTTGTCAATGTCCTGGAGCTTTGGGGGTGATACTGTGGGTGTGGCCCAGCATTCGGTGCTTAACAAGCCTTCCAGATTGGTTTCCAGTTTTGAGAATCGCTGTGTGTAGAAAAGTTGTTCTGAAAACCATGCCAATACATTGGTCAGGTCCTGTTCTCATGCACACAATGGTAGACTGCAGGGTATCCTGTGACTGTAATAGATTTCCATTCCTTTCCTGTCAAATACATTGTCCACAGTGCTGCCTGGTTTATTTTCCTAAGACTTGTGATCTTGTCTCATTTTCACTCTACTAAAAGTCACTCAGGTAACATAGAATGGTTCCCAAATGCCCACAAAGACCAAACTCTTACATGAAACATTTAAAGTCCTAAATGCGACTCTAAATTCACCTGTTGTTTCAGGAACAGACTCCCTGAGCCTCTTCTAGTTTCCCAATAGACCAGGTTCTCCTTGCTGTGTGCTCCTACCCTCTGTCCCCGTGTGGAGGGACTTCATCAACACTTCTCCCTCGGGAGCTGTCCCACATCTGGACTTAGCTCCAGTATTCCCCTTTCTGCAAAGCCTTTTTGGCTTCCTCCAGTGTTTATTCAGCTCCAGACAAAGGCAAAACTCTTCTCTTTCATGCTTCAAGAATATTCTGTTGGTGTCAATAACAATGCCCACTGGATTTACATGCCTGGAAAGCAAAGACTGTATTTATTCACCTATGTAACCCTGGCAACAAGCTCGGTGTTTGGCACATTGGTAGGTGTTTAATAAGTAGAAGTTAGATCGATTCAACTCAGTTTTAATGTTTGGTTTCCAGATTGCAGCCATCTGGAAGCATACAACATTTAAAAGAGTGCAGATCTACCTTCTGATCCCAGGCGCCCTGGAAGTCAGAGACAGAGGCACCGCAGACAGGAAAAGCAGAGCCTGTGAGCACAGTCCTCCCAAGGACACAGCTGTGGGGAAGCCAGCCTTCTGTCTGTCCACACCGCGCTCAGGCTTTCAGAGGGATTTTTGTTTGCTACAAAAACATTAAATCATGTTTTATTTTATTTTTTGCATGTATTACATTTTTCTTTAATAATTTAACGCATAAATGTGGCTGTAAAACTCTTATTTTTAAATCTTTATTATGCAAAATTAGATACACTATATGAGCAAATATTGGTTGATATCTCCATTTTCCTCTTTCCTGTCCCAAATCTGCTGGGTATCCTCCTCCGTGGGCATACTGGATCAGTCTATGGGATATAGGGTTATGGATAGCCTAGGAGTCAACCTGGTTTTACCCCCTTTGTATGCTGTTGCTGAGGGGGCAATGTCTCTGAATATTCTCCTCACCATGGCTGTTACGTTCTTTCCACCCCCTCTTCCCTGAGTCATGGTGGGTGAGTATTAAGTCTGCTTTATTGTTGAGATCTTAAGGGTCTCTGTACTTCTGCTTTAGGTCATGTTGGAAGTCGTTGGTGCCTGTCTCACTGACTTGTCCTGGGTTGACTGATTGGCTGTGGTTATAGGTCTCTTATCCCGTTACTCTCTCAAGTGTTTCATTTGTAGTCTACACGATAGGCCTGGGGTGGTTCATCTCTTGCCAGGATGTCAGCCATCTGCCTGTGGTTCGTTGTTGGGTTTGGAAAGATCATGGCTCTCTCACTGTCTTCTGAAAAATACAAACAGTCTCCATCAGAGAGTGAGATAAGTATAGGTTAAATGAGATACACATTTCTAATTTGGCAAGATTCTATTGGGATTAGCCTCTCTGTAGTTCCCTGATAATGGGAATTGTAAATCACATTTTATAAACTTTTGGAATAGAATACTAAGACATGTTTGATCAAGTAAATGTTTTAGTTAAGATATCAGGATTTTTTAAAATGGTACTTATATTACTGGAGATTGAGTTTGGCAAAATAATGAGGGGCAGGAGAAATTAATGGTGGGTGGGCATAGTAAAAGTACATGATATACTTGAATGAAAATGTCACTATGAAATCCATTACTTTGTCTAATGATACTTTAATAAAAATTAAAAGAAAAATGAAAACATACTTATCATAAAATAATGGGATCTTATTTATTTCTCACCTATTCATACAAGGTGAGCAGCCTCTATTTACAATGGCTAATAATTGGAATTGACCTAGACACCTATCAATGGATAAATGGATAATGGAAATTTGGTGTGTATATATACACAATGGAATTCTATTCAGCAGTATGGAAAAAATAAAATTTGTAGGAAAACAAATGGACCTGGAAAGAATCATATCAAGTGGAGCGATTTAAGCTCAGAAATTCCAAAACCTAGTGACATGGGGAACCTACCTGGTATTGACATGTGGACCCTAGCTGGTAATATGTGATTATCTGTAAGGGGTGGCAAATGTGGGGGGAACCTATAAAGATGGAATGGTAAGCAACAGTGAGTGTGAAGAGATGGTCACTGGAAGAGGCACAGGCGACTTGTAAACAAAAGGTGGGAAAGATGAGGGAGGGCAAAGAGAGGGAGAGGTAAGAGGAGGCAGGGATGAGAATCAACTAGTAATTGACACCTAGATGTATCTCTGTATGCTAACTAAAAAACTTAAATGTACATATATTTAATAACTTTAGTATGTATATATTCCTATAGTTGACACACATAGATACATATGTTTATGATATATATAATATATAATATATATCTGTAGTTGACACAGGCTCAGAGCTCACAGTGCAAAGCACAAAGCAACATCTACCTTCATCTTATATGACCTCCATTCTCAATAAATGTAGATTCCTAAGAACTCTGTCTTCATAGTTCTTTCCTTTCCAGAAGGAATCTAACTTTCACCCAACTTTAAAGTCTGTCCATCTCAAATACCACCAGTGTAGTATCCTCTCTTCCTAAAACATAGGGAGAGAGAGAGAGAGAGAGAGAGAGAGAGAGAGAGAGAGAGAGAGAGAGAGAGAGAAAGAGAAAGAGAAAGAGATGGAGACAAGGAGATAAAGGGCAGAGAAATTAATATGGATCCAATTTACTTTCATTTGAATCAACAATCCCTTTGTCTTGGTCTGACCAAGTTATCGAATAACCAATTCACTCATTTTTTTTCAACTTGTGGTTTGAATGATTAGTCACATCGAGAGCAGTCACAGGTGGTGTGCTACAGAAGCTCAGTTCAACGTCAATTTCCCACATTATTCATATTTCAAATGCTCAAGGCATTTTGCCAGGACTCAGGATTCAAGAAATGAAGTCACTCTACTATACCTTTTTGTGTTTCTGCATCTTTCCTGCCTTGCTCTACCTGTGCTGGTGAGAAGGCTGTAAAACCATTCCTCCTTGTGAATGATATGTGCTGGCAGCCTTCCTCTAATTGATGATTTGTCAAGTTGGTCTTAGAGCTGATCTTGAGCCATCAGTCACCAAGCGCCACCTCTTCCTGTGGTTCAGTTATGTTTCTGGTCACAAAAGAAATGATTTTAGCATCTTGAAACAAAGTTGGGTTTTCTTGAGGGGGAGAGAAGTATTGGTCTCCACCAAAATTACTTTTTACATATACTTATGGTACCAAGTAGGATACCAAAAGGACCTTGCTTCTAAACCATCCACCCATCCAAACGTGTTGCTTCTTGTTGGATTCCTTCCCTGCATTTCCAGGAGAGGTCGGAGCAGCTTTTGTGTGAGGCGAGAGGAGGAAGCAGGAAGGAGAGAGTGAGAGAGCAGAGGGCAAGAGTAAGGCCTCTCTGCCTAGGCTTTTATTCAGCATCTTGTAAAGCCATTTCAACCATGCTGCCCCATCCATGGCACAAAGTGCAGTCAGTTAATGCATTTGCAGGGCCCACTTCACTCTTTTTTTCTTTGAAGAAATAAACTTTCAAAGGACTTTCTCAAAGTCATAGAGGCAGTCAGTGAAAAGAAATATTCTTTCAACTTGGACTCATGTGCTAGGCTCCCACTCCTGTGTGGAGTAAAAAGAACTATTGTTTTTTCATAAAAAAAATATTGGTTAAATAGTTTCACTAACATTTCCTTTAGGCGACAGTTTGCTTCTGGACATGGCTTTTTTACCTTACCGATAGAGTTAAATGATTTTTTTTTTATTTCCCGTACAACTCATTTGGTAACAAACTCTCCAAGGGAAAAGCCAGGTCCTCTTCATGGTCTGTGATGTTTATAACATGTGTCTCCTTCAACTCATGGGATGCCCATTCAGTGCTTCCCTTTGGACATGGCCTTCCTTGGATGGTTTGAATGCACTCAGTGAATAGCAGCAGAATATATCAATTGCACAATTCTCAGGTTCTTGTCAATATTTAAGCCCCACACACAAGTCTAGTCATAAGAATAATGTCAGACAATCTAGTCACCAAATGAAATTGTTCTCAGAAAGCTAATGCAGAGATTTTTCTAGTCTCTTCAAACCAAAACAGGTGAGCTTGCAATGCCCATTATCTCACCTAGAAGTAGAAGACATCTTCTTTTGTTGCCTGTTGTATTTATCATCTGCGAAATATGAATGTGCTGGTGTTGAACTAACTGTCCTAAGTGGCATTACACTATACTCCTCAGCAAGAAGGTAAAATGCAAGAGTGAGTTGGGAAAAGACCTTAACAAGAAAGCTGCAAACACTTTATAGGTGTAAAACTCCTTCCACAGGGGAGTTTGGACTCTAAAGCTTCCATCAAAGCACATGAAAATGACATCAGTGGTCTGTTCTCCTCTCATAAATGAACCAGACCTAGGCAGAGACATTCAAGCAATGTCAGTTCTTGTCAAACCAGTAACAAGGTTTGACATCTGTGAAACCATTAAAGGTACAAATAAAATGTTAACTGAGACGGAGGCTGGAGAGAGCCGGTGCTGATAGTATTAAGACAGAGTGGAAGGCCAGAAAAGAGGTGATTAATTCCTGGATTTTAGAATATCACTACAGCATGTTGGCTTAACCCTCCCAAGTTCTAAGTCACTGGCAACTGCTCTGGCAATAAAAAGACTAAGGGAATTGGTAATAGGTGGCTTTCAGGCTTTTAACACCAGTGGAGCTGTTTCCACAGTAAGTGGTATCCTTTGGCTTCTCACACCCCCATCTTCTTCCAGCAACCTTGTTACAAATCCATGGAATCTGTTTCTCCCTGACCTCAAAAAGAACTTTGTCCTTGAAACAGTGCCATTGGAGGAAAATTGAATATTGGCCTGTAACACTCTAGTTTTTATACCTTATTAAACAGAAGATTCCACTTTCTCTGTTCTTTCAACCCCATGAGCATACTGGCTTTGGAATTCCCCTCCTAAAGTTATAATAGAGACAATGCAACATTAGATACCCAGTTCTTTAATTTTAATATTCTTGGCCACAAAAAAATGCTGTTTTCCCTGGTTCCTCTTCAGGTGCATTGGGCTTACAGGATGTTAGAGGTTGAATTATTTCAACTGGACTCATATGACCAAAGCAGAACAGAGATCAGCCTTCCTATGTGGGTACAAGGGGACTTTCCACAGCTGTAAAAGTGCACAGAAAGTACTTAGCATACTCCTGGTTCTGCCAGTCAAGAGGGAGCCTTCAGTAAGGATGACCAGGATGCATTAACTCCCTGAAAGGAATGTTCACTGCTGTGGAGGAAGGGGAAGCAGGAGTCCCACAGCAAGCAGAAAAGACAAAATGCTGGACCACATCAGTAGAGCCAAGCTTGTACTCAGGCCCTGCAATGGGCAGTTGTGTGAAGACAGTATTAGTAGCAGAAGCGAAGCTCCGAGGTATCAAGTCTCCCAGTCAAGAACTGCATGAACACTGAGCCGGCTACTTTGGATGAGCTTCCAGTTTAAGGAATAAGGTTTGGCATCAGTGAAACCATTAATGATACAAATAAAATGGTAATGAGATGGAGGCTGGAGAGAGTGAGTGCTGATAGTGAGTATTAAGACAGAGTGGAAGCCAGAAAAGATTTTACATGAACATAGGGCACCGAGGAGGGAGGAAGGACACGGCTTCAGCCCTGGAGGAAGTCAGGAAATGACTTTTCTGACAATTCACTGTGTCCTTATCCCTCCAGGGTTCCACTAAAGAACAGTTTCTGGTTCTGTCTGCAGTCCTTTTCTGGATCTGTTGAAAGAGAGGAACCCAGAGACATACGATGTCACCGAGGATCTGCATTCTTGCTCCTTTTTACCCCCCTTCCCCTAGGAGGGCTGGAGTAAGAAAACATACCAGAGGACCAGACAGGCCTTTCTAAAGGCTCCTTCCCAGGACCAGGGACGATGAAGACTCTGCTGGCTGTGTGGCACTTGGGCACTGGCATCCTGAAGCTATGAAGGTACAGCTTAAGGCTGCTACCTACCCTCAGGATTGGAACAATTCTCCAGGTGCCTTCGTACTGCCATCATAAACCCTGCTCTCTCCTGCCACTTTGTGCCTGGGCTAAGGAAAGAAGCTGGCATTAGTCCTGGACCAATCAACCTGCACTTGCATACAGAAAGCAGGGGTTTTACTAACATGGAGACCAAATGACAAGACTTGACTAAGAAGGACCTTCATGTCCCCTTCAACCTGGGTGGCCCCAGCCAGGCAGAATCAGTGTTAGCTTGGCCTCTTTTTATATCAAAGTAGTGATGTCATTCTGAAATATTTTTTAAATGTTTTTTTAAATTTATTTTCAAGCAGACACACACACACAGAGAGAGAGAGAGAGAGAGAGAGAGAGAGAGAGAGAGAGAGAGAGAGAGAGAGAATGGATATGCCAAGACCTCCTGCAAATGAACTCCAGATACATACACCACTTTGTGCATCTGGCTTTATGTGGGTACTGGGGAATCAAACCTAACGACTGCAGGCAAGCACTTGAACCTCTCAGCCATCTCTCTAGTGCAGGAAATATTTTTTGTTGATATCTTTATTATCCATAATTAGACACATTGTATGAGCAAATCTTATGATGGAATCCCCATTTCCCTCCTCCCTGTCCCCAACCCACTGGGGGCTCTCCTCCATGAGCATACTGGATCAGTCCATGGGTTAGGGGATTAAGATTAGCATAAGAGATAGCCTGGTTCACCACCTGCCTTTATATGTTGTTGTGGAGGGGGTAATGTCTCCCAGAAATCATTTGAAGAGGGTGAAGTTCAGTGGTAGAGCACTTGCCTAGCATACACAAAGCTCTGGGTTTGACCCATTGCACCACCATAAATCAATCAGGTTGGTGTAAGACATGGTTTAGCATTTTAGAGAACACTGTTGTAGATACCTACCCTGAACTCACAGGACTTATCTCTGAGAAGCAGTTTATAATCATTTGC
This sequence comes from Zapus hudsonius, assembly GCA_004024765.1. NCBI lineage: Eukaryota > Metazoa > Chordata > Mammalia > Rodentia > Dipodidae > Zapus > Zapus hudsonius. The sequence goes on along the minus strand of PVHP010004145.1, from coordinate 55,711 downwards.
ATGTGAGCTGATTCCAAGTTGTGCTCACTTGCCCCTGTTCCCTGGGGCTGCCTCAAGCTGAAACAAATAATCTGCTGATCTGTGTTCAGCCACTTGACGCTTACATGTCATGAGGCTTCTGGCCTCAGGAAACTGACAATCTATTCAAACAGGAGAACAAAAATTATATATATATATATATATATATATATATATATATATATATATATATATATATATATATTATCTGATCCCTATATGTTTTTCTAGATACCAAAGAATATATATAAATGCTTTGTGCTTAAGACATGACTAAACTCGGGAAATATAGAGACTAGGATATACTGGATTAATATTTAAACCACATTCAGCCTGCAAGTTTCATCAGGCAAAGGATGAGAGTCCACTGTGTGCTGAGAAGGTGTAAAGACTGAGAAGGAAGAGAGCCACAAAGAGAAGACCTTTGCGGGGTTAGCTGTCTGGATAATCTTAGAGGGTGGATCCATGGCAAAGAATTTATCTCCATAAAACCCAGCACTACTATTTGACCTTAGTAGGTACCAAAAGCTCTCCTTAGGAGAAGGCTGGGTGAGGGAGGACACTCTATTTGGAGTGTACTGAATTTTTGTAGAAACCTGTAACGTTGCAGTGATACTCTTTCCCTCCAGGAGAAAGAGAAAGAGAAAGAGAAAGAGAAAGAAGAGATTAAATACTTTGCCAAGGGTTGTGGCCTTGGGGTTGAACCCCAGATGCAGACATCAACACTGAATTCGAGACTGATTCTATGTTTTTCTAGATACCAAATTGCAGATTTTAATGACAGCTTTGATCTCCACGCTGCCAGGTGGAACTGTAGACCAGGAGGAATATCTGTGTGTTGGGGTGAGGCAAGAGAACATGACCTCTCTCCAAGACAGCAGAATCCAAAACATATCATTGCTGCTGCTGATGATGTCATCATTGTCAGTGACTTAAGGAACAGATAACTCACTTTAAGGGACTAATATGATTGCTCCTTGTGTTTAATAAGGACCCTATTTGACTTCCTCTGCTGTTAGGAAGCTCAGAGGCAAATGTAAAGTCCTAGTTAATAACTGTCTATTGCCCTGCATGCACATCGGAGTTCTTATTTTTTTCCTTCTGATCTTGGCCCTGGATTATGATTTCAATTTTATCCTGCCTTAAAGCTCTACACAGCATTTACATGCTTATTATAAGTATTCTCACGGGGCTTCTCAAACTCTTAGTGGAATAAAGTACGGTATGCATGACATTAAAAAAATAATAATTTACCTGGGATGGGCTTTCATCTGTTGCATCATAAGGATTCCTTAGTGCTTTGAATTCTATTGCTTAAAAAAAATCTGAAGAAAAATCAAGACACCATCTGGCCCCTTTGGAAAGGCAGAGGTAATTTGGGTCTTTCATCTGCTCTGCACGTGGGCTGAGAGGGAGAGAGGACCAATCTCACTGACACAGACAATCGTGTGCTTTATTAAACAAGTGTCTTGTATTACACACAGAGAGTATGTGCTATGTGGATACACACAAGAGAATAAGATGAGAAGTAGACACCAAGCATATGAAGGACTCTGGGTTTTAAACATTAACTTCACAGCTGTTTCTCATAATTTTTCTCTAAATGCAAGCTTATTTCCACAACATGTATTGATGTAACTATAGCAGCCCCAAAATGTTTTATTCTTTAAAGAATAATAAAAAAAAATCTTAAACCTAACTATGCAGCTGAGAATCCACAACCATAGGTCACTACACTAGATTACTTGGCAATCTCTTTTTTTCTTTTTCTAAAAATACTGTAACCATTCAAGATGGGGCAGTCTGTCACATTTGACCTTGTTAAAATTTTGAAATGTGCCTTTCTGAAAAAGAAGAAGAAAAAGAAACAGGGGGGCTGTCAGAGAACTTTGTTAATGATAGAAGTCGAATCGGCTATTAGGTGGAGGGTCCTGAGATCACAAAATAGAAATGGACACGAGAGACAGGTTCATTCCCACTTGTAGTCTGGGGAGACTGGAACCAGGTCGTGGGAAACTTGACTGGGGTTTGAGGACACTCGATGACGTCTTCTTTGGTGGGTTCCATTGCCTGGGGGGGGGGAGACAGACTCCACTCAAAAGCAAGCATTGCGCATTAGCGTTCCATTTAAATTCTGCCTTCTAGTCTAGTAACTTTTTCTCTTCCATCATCTTCCTCCATCCATGTGGAGGCTTCCTCTTCAATTATATGTTGCGAATTATATTTTTGTGAAGAATGGAAGATTATAGAGTCTACCTCCCTTCCCTCAGAAGGCCTGATACACAGTCAAGAGCCCAGGGCCTGTTGAGCTGCTTCTCCGGAGAGAACAGAACTCTCCTCAAGCAGCGAGGCATCCTGCAGGGCTTCGCTTTCAGCCCGGTCGGTTTGGGTTTCCGGGGTTTCCAAGTAGGCAGTAGGCAGCCAAATGAAATGTCAGAGGGCATAATGCTGGACACAGCCAGTGGTCGGTGCCTTCAGCGTGTGCCAGGCTCGGGACAGCGCCATCAATGGTCCCCAGAGGGCGCACGTGCCCGGACCTGGGATCCACCTTCCCATTGCTTTGGGGCGGTGGAAGGCTTAGGGGAACAGAAGGTCACAACACTCCAGTGTGTCCCCCCCAAGGATGGGGGGAGCCACCCAGAGGAATAGTTAACCGGTTCCCTGCCACCCCTTCTATCCATCCCCCCAGGAATATATTATCCCATCACCGCCCAGCGGGCCAGCCAGGCAGGGATCATTTTCCTGGAGAGGTCAGGGCGAGAAGCGGAGAGGGTCCAGAAACACACAGACAGATGGTGTCGCTCTGCCCACCCGGCTCCCGCGGCGCGTTCCTAAAACCAAGCGGGCTGTGGGTCCCCAGGGCTTTCTGCCTGCAGGGACAGTGAGTGAGCCAGGCCTCTGGGTCGTCCTCGGAGGCCTGGATCGCGGGGCGCCGCAAGGGCCCGCGCGCGGTGGAGCCGCTGGGGTCCGGGCTCTCCGCAGAGTGCGCGGAGGTGCGTTCAGCTCCCTCCCCAGAGCTGTGGCCAGTTGCGGGCTCTATCTTCCTAGAACGAATGCTCAGGGTCGAATGTGTTGAGATCTTCCTTTTTTTCTGGCTCCAAATCGTCGTCTCGGACACGACCGCCCGCCCCGTGGTCGGCACTCCATTTCCTCTCCGGCTTTCCAGCCGTCGCCGACCTTGACCCAGGGCGAATCCGTGTGGTGTGCACAAGCGGGAAAGCACCTCGGATCGCGGTTGCCTCTAAGGCTAAGGTGGGGGCAAGGCCTGACATTTGCTTGCTGGCGACGCGACTTCTTGGCTCCTGAGGCTGCTGAGGGCCCCTGGGTTCCCGAGGGGCTTGGTGCGCCTTAGCTCGGTTCCCAGCGCGCGGAGACCCGGGCTGCGCGCCCTCCCTCGGTGGTCTGGACAGTCCCGGCGCCCCCGCTCCTCGGCAACCCTGGGCGGGCTCTGAGCCACGATGCGCCCCGAGGGCCTGTCGTGACCGATGCCCGGGAAATGATGTATTTATTCTTCGCACTTACTGTGCACTTCGCACCGAGAGGGCTGCTCCCCGCGCACATCCACAGAAACCCGGGGCTCACCGTGGCCTGCGAGCGCTGCGCTGGCCTCCGCAGGCGCGAGGTCCTCCGCTTAGCCCTGGGACAGGTGTGCAGATCGGTATGCCTACACCCATCGGGACACCCATCGGGACACCCAAACGGGGCGCCATTGGGGATAAACCTCCTGCCCAGCTTGGTGCACGCCCCCAGGGGACCTACGCCAGTCACTGGCTCTTAGGAAGGGGACTCGGGCCGGGTGTGAGCCGGACTCCCGGCCGGGAATGTGGGCGCTGGGAAGTGATCAGGCTGTCAGGCTCCAAGCTGGTACCACCAGCGGCGGCGCCGAGAGTTTCCCCCGATGCCTTCCAGGATTCCCCATTTAAAAAGGGTATCACTGCTAACAGCTGAATCAGATCTCTTTTTCAAGTGACTTGGGCAATATGAGGTCCGCCTCTGGGACCCAGGGAGAGTCTGGCTGGTATTCTTCCTTTCACGCTCCCCTCAGTATCCATCACTTGGATTTTACATAAGACACCCTGGAGAGCTCCTGTTGATGAATTAATTAGGGGTCGCTAAGGCGTGCCCAGGCTTTTCACCCCTACTCACACACGCCCCTTCCCCAGATGACTGGGAACTCAGAACCCATGGGGATCCGGTTCGGGTCCTGAGAGCTCAGGGCTATTCTTCCCTGCGGGGCCAGGTTCCCTCGATTGCAGCCACGAATTTCGGATGCTGAACCTAAGGTAGTTTATGCTCCATCCGCTAGAGAGAACCGCAACGCTTTGGCTGTGTTAATTCTTGTCATTGCTCCTCATCACTTTGAGATAGTTTGAAGTTTGAGGCGGGTTTTATTTATCACCCTGCACATTTGAAATACAGTCAGACATAAAAATAACTGACTCCGGTACTCTGGCGTAATATTGGAGCCGTCGGGGAATAATTTGGCTAACTGAGTTGGACGTTTCACCTTCTAAACAGAAATGCAACGCTCAGGCAAACTGTAAATCAGATTGTCTTCAGCAATGTTAAAAGCAGAAGAAAAAAAGCACCCAAACAAGAAAGAACAGCAACAAAATGAAATAAAACGTAGATATTTAATGCAGGTTTCAGAAAAAGAGTGCTTGAATTTCAGGTGTGGGACCTGAAATGAGAATTTCTGATTTTCCAGCAGAATCCACCCCATGGATTTTAGAGTATCTCCGGAAATTGAACTTTTTAAAGAAAACTTTTCTACTGTTTCCTAATTAATAATACCATCAGCAAACTAGTTTAAAATACTAAAAACCTCCATTTAAATTTGCTCTTTGGTGAAGTCAGGTTGGTATCTCTAGAGTTGTCATTGTACCTAGAAACTAGAAACCCCAGTGGCTTGGGCAGGGCTAGGAACTCAAGGAAGAAACCTAAAATTGAATATTTGTTTGTTTTTTTAAGACAATCAGAAATTTCCCCTGCACTTTCCTTGCTTCCAGTTTTACCTGGATGGAATGGAATCTGACAGTCTTTTCTTTGCCTCAAGGATTCCTCTCTCCGTTTATCTGGAAGCCCATAATATGAAACGCTGGAGTTCTTACTCCCTTACATAGACAGAATGATCAAAAGGTTGGCCAAGTGCAGCCCTCTGCAAGGCGGGAATTGGAAAAGAACAGAAATCCAAACCAGGCAACCACTCAACAACTGATCACAAAGGGAAATGCAAAACACAACCAAATAAAAACTCTGATCAGGAGGAGATCATCTGCTGTTATTTTGCTTTATTTCTCCTCCCCCCCCCCCATCTCCAAGGAAATTTCTTCGAAGCCAACAAAGTGGAGAGCAGTCTGGATATTTCCCTTGGCTTTCACAATGGAAATCTGAAGATGGTTTTCTTGACATTATCTCACAGTGTTCTTACCTGTAGGCACCCACCCTGTTTTAAAGCATTTAAACAAGTATCTATTTGTTTAAACTCATTTTTGGCCCAAACCATTCACATACCTTGCTTGTAACTTTTCTCCAAACAAACTGGAATAAGAGAGTGGTGACTTTTAAAATCCACAAAATTAAATCTGAATTTGAAGATGCCATGCCACAGTGGCTTCTGGTAGGAAATTAGAAGGATCGCTTTAGAATGTTTTGAAGGTGCCCTGCAAAATATCTTGGCAATAGATAGGACTTAATGATCATTAATTAACAAAATGTGCAGTTCCAATTATTGTTGCAATCAAAACATAATTTCAACAGCATCAAATGAAATAAGATTAAGACTAATATTTTATGGGCAAAATATTGGAAAGTAGATGTCTTTTATTCTACAGGCAAGTTGAATTTGGTGCGGTTTTGACTGTTGAGTTATTATATAGGTCCCACACCAGCTTTGCTCAAGTTCATGTCTCTGCTTCCTCTGAGTGGGGACTTAATCTACCGCCTGTGAGCGCCGCCTGTGCTGTGAGTAACCCTAGGCCAGTGAGTGGCCTGAGGTCCTTTTCAGGATAAGCAACTAGGAAATAAGAGAAAAATATCGTTCTATTCATTTATTTGTTAGACTTCTCCCATTATTTCGAATGCATCAAGAGGAGTTGTTTTAGCATTTCAAACCACAAATATCTCAAAAACATATATTTCAAAAATCAAATCTACAGATGTAATACATACTGTGAACCCTATAAAATGCGTTTACAATGCTGACTTAAAGAAAGAAATTTATAACTTTCATATGTACCTTCCTTGTGCAACAGGCAACTGCCATGTGTTTCCGACGTTCATAATTCAGTTTTCCGGGACATCTGTAGCAGGTAGTGAGAGCTTCTTAAAGTACATCTGATGTAATTTGAGAAGGAACCCACACCAAAGACTTAAGGTGAACATTAAAAAGTTCAAATTGTTCTAGAAATGCTAGTTATTCTAAATTTACATCATCTATTAAGCATGGCCTGAGATAGTTTTTCCCCTCCTCTTTCTTAATGTAACTGCATTTGAAGATGTAGCATTCAGACATACAGTTCTGAAGATGAGGGGAATTCAGATACACAGGCATTGTATCTGAAAAACATAGGTTATTCTAGACATCATTTTACTGTCACTCTCTAGCCTTTTGTTTGAAGACTTTTTTAGCCCTTGAAATATATTACAACATAAGGTTTTCTGCAACACATTTCACATTTTATATTAAAAAGGAAAATAAGACGTTTTTCTATTTTTCGCCTACCCAAATTGTTGACGACGTTTCTTAGAGTAGAAGGCTCCACATGATTCAAAGTGAAAACAAAACAAGAGGTTAAGTAGAAAAGCCATAGAATTATATCAACTTTTTGCCATATGCTGAAGAGATCATTTCCAATGCTGATAATACTTTGCAATAGCTCACTTTTTTGGAACAGTTGTAGTGCTAGCCTTAGTCTGTTAAGAGCCCTGCCCATCAGCTGATGCTGAAGCTTCGTGTGCCAGCGTGAAAAGATGAATAAATTCCAGGTACATTCCTCATTGTTTATGCTTTCAGCAGATTGTATGAACATACACAAAATATCCGCTGTTTTCAGAACTGTGGGTATCTACCAATATAAAGATACAAGAACAGGGCCCAGTTTGTAGACAAGCTGTGGACATCATAATTTTCATAGAAAGCTAAGCGCTAAAGCTCTACATGGTGGCTGGCACCTGTGGTCCCAGCTAACTCTAGAGACTGAGGCAGGAGGATCACCAAGAGCAGGAGCAGCGGACAGCTTGGGCCATAACCCTCTCATCTTAGAACAAAAAAGAACAACAACAAAAAAGCACCAAATGTTGATTCTTAAGGTGGGGCCATGCTTAGTCCATTTTCAATTTCATTCGTTCTACTGGAAGCCTTTACTTACAGAGAAAAACCGCGGTTGTTTATTTAATTCAAAGAACATGAAGCTGTGTCTTAAAAATGGATTTAAAATGACATTTTATAACACAGATTATCAAATGACCATTAACTATAAAATATTATTTTCCCCACCCTTTGCCTTGGGTTCTTTTAAAGTCTATTTCCAATACCCACTAACCCATCTTTAGGTATTCATTTACTCCTGGGTGTTAATTTCATGACCTCATTCAATCTTATTTGTGGATCAGGTATTGGAGATACAGATGGGTGTGACCTTCTAGATCATTCTCTTATGGATCCGCTTCTGTAGTGTGGTGAGGGGAGTGTGACCAGTCAGTAAGAGGTTGAACAAAAAAATCGCAAGTACAGTGTGGAGGCAGCGCATATATTTCTGGAATTATAACGTGTAGGGAAGCTTAATCACCCGGAGCATGAATTTTCTTGTGGACTCATTACCTGCTCCTTACTGTACCATCATTATGCCTTAGTGGTAGGTCTCCCCTTTTCTTTCCCTTCCCCAAGGTGAAAACCTTGGAGCTCGGGGGCTGGAGGAGTGAGGGGCATAGAGGAGCCAGCCCTCAGACTACCCCTACTCTGTCATCTGGCTGTCCTGAAACCTCACACCCATCCTGAGCGTCATCCAGAAAAGAGCATCTTTATGAAAATCTACATTGCAGAGAAATGCCACTCTCCTGAACCAAGTCCGGAATCTCTGGTCTATGATTGTAAGCCTCTTTCTCAGCTATTTGGAATTGAGAGGAGACCAGTTTGGGGGAGAATAGATGAAAAAGAAGTGGGCTGCCTGTACTGGAGTGTAGTCGACAGCAACTGGGCAGAGGAATAGAGGCCCTGGATCTTTCTGCTCCAGACCTTGCTTTGTGCTGCAGAAAATTTAGCTCCCTCTGGACCCTGATAAATTCACACAGGTTATGGCTTATTGGCATTAATCCACACTAGAGGGGAAGATGTGCCCTGCATGAAGAATGGCAGGACACGGGAGAACTCCGTGGAGGCTCAGTTTCAGCCGGCCCGGGATGCTCAGAGGTGCTGAAGTCCGTGTCCTGGCTCTGTATTTCTCATTCAGTTAATCGTTTTGCTAATAATAAAGTTTATGCGTGGAAAGGAAGTCTGGATCCTGTTTGGAAACTCAGGGACCACCGGATGGTCCCCAGTGCAGGGACCAAGAACAGACCAGTGAATGCTGAATGTCTGATTCCCTGTGTCGGGTTTCCAGTTGGAGAAATCAAATGCAAGAATTAAAAACTTATAGTGATTTTCAAAGGTAAGAGGAAAAAAATCAGAGAATGAAACCCACAGACATAGGCCTACTATCTTTAGAACTTCAAAGAACAATCGTTTCAAAGTACAGGTATCTTATAAGTCAGGTAAGATGAAACGGCAAATCACATAAACACATGTCAATGCGTGTAAACAGCTTTCAGACTAAGGAGCCTGGTGGCAGCCAACAGAGGCTTATTAATTATTATTATTATTTTAAAGAATGGTTCAGACCTTGCAGAAGTTTCAATTGTACCAGGTAAAACAGATGGTTCACTAGTAGTGCTCCCTCCCTAGCCTCTCCATGTTACTGTGGCTCTCCCTCTCTACACGGATCCCCCCCCACACCCTGTCTTTGGCAGAATCTGCCTTTCTCCCTTCTCCCAGGCGCCTGAGACAGACTCACTTCCCAGGTTGACTTTGATTTGAAATAGAGTCCAGCTGGTCTTGAGAGAGGCCTGCATATTTCAGTTCTAAACATTTCTTTAACACAGCTCCTATTGAGGAAAGACATCACCGTCCCCCCCCAAGTGACAGGAGACCCACGCTGCCAAGTATAAAGACTTTTCACACGTTTACACGTGTGCTCGTGCACTGGCACACATGTACACGTACCCAGGCTCGCTCACCAGAAGACAGGCGCATACCCATACTTGCAAACCCAAGATCGCAAGTTGCTGAGGTTCCGTTCGGTGGCGCAGAGCCTTGGCTCCGACTTCCTTTGCTCGGTTGATTCAAAAAGCACAGGGATTTGGCTGTTTTAGAATGTCATGAGCAATGTTAAGTAAAGCCCTTGCTTGCTCTAAGGCTTGGCCTCACTCTGAAACCCCTGATCCGGCGAGTCAGCAAACTTAGGGCTAGTTTCCCTGCCGGGCTGAGGACCAGGTAGGGTGCCAGCTCCAAGTGAGCACAGTTTGGGTGCGCTGCAGTTTGCCACCCATGGGATGGAGGCTAGCAGGTCCTCCTCAGACTGGGAGGGAGCCTGAGCCCGATTCCAAGCAAGGCAAGCGGCTGTGCAGTCGGATTTCTGAGGTCCCCAAAGCCTAGCCTGGACCAGGTCTAAGGGATCTAGCGCCCTCGTCCTGCCCCGAACGCTCTGCACACACGTGTACACTCGAATATTTCTACCGGCTACTTTTTAATTTGTTTGTTTTCGATATTGTGGATGTCGGCTAACGCACAGTTTCCCGGCTTATTTAATCAGGGGACACAAGTCCTCGGTTGCCCGAGGAACTTATCTGGGGTGTTTGCCGCTAGAAGCCAGAGGTAAAGGCAAAAGACGTGTCAGAGGAAGAGAAGAGGGCTTGGGGCCCTGGGATGCTGAGGACGCTCTGTTAAGACACCCTAAATCAGTTTGAAGCGTGCAGCCTATTAAAGGACAAAAATCTCAACTTCAAGGCAGACTTCGCATCTGGAAAGCGCATTTGTCCCTGTCAATTTCTCAGAACCGGCCACTGCGCCTCCCCAGCCTCCCCGACCCAGTAGGCCTGGAAGGTCTGGTGACTCCACCCCTGGGTTCCCAGTGCTGGGAAGGCCTGGAGAATAACCGCTCAGCTCCTCCTCTGGTTCCGTGACAGCCCTGGCCTGGGGCGGGGAGCTCTGGCCTCAGAGGCTGCCTAAGAAGGCGTCAGGCTCCCTCTGAGCGGGAAGCTTCGGCCTTGAAACTGAAGCCAGAGCCGATCCCCACTTCACCCTACACCCACTCTCTGCCCAAGTTCAAGTTTTCCAGGCCCCCCACTCTCTCTTGTCCGCTCCCATCATCCGCTCCCATCCTCAGCTAAACTTCAGAAATACGGTTTGCACTTATTTTTTAGAACTAAATATTGGCCTGGGGCTCCCGACAGCTCCTAACCAGCCGCAAATACTTTCTTTTGCAAACGTGAAACAACTCCTTCCAGTTGAATACGTTTCCTAAGCGCTTAATAGCCTCCTCAAGGATGTTACCCGGTGGGTTAAGATCCCGAGGTTGCTGGGCATGCTGGGCGACCTTGCACGTGCCTCTGGGCACCTTCTGCTTGGTTCCAGCTCTTCCAGTGTGCAGGCCAGTTTGGAAGGAACTGCAGGTTTGTCTGGCTACGATTAAAAACAACAACAACAACAAAACAAACAAACAAAACAAAAAACCCTATGATTCCAGCGGTGAAACTACAGAAGTGGCCGCTCCCGAATCTTGGAGAAATCCAGAGAAAATGGAGCAGTCCAACGTTGCAATGATTAATGGAAGGGGGGGGAGGCGCAGAAGAAACAAAATCCAATCATTTGCTGGGTATTTTAGATTAAAGATGTGTGTATCGTGAATTTTATCTTATGACATATGCTCTATTTATGCCAAATGAATAGTCTGTTAATCCTAAACAAAAGCTGAGTTGAAAAATAAACACAAAAATAGCATGTTTGCTGTCATTCAATTCATTGACTCTTTTCTTTTGAATTTAATTTTAAATAAACACGTTCAATTTAAAAGAAAAAAACCGAGGGGGAAAGGGGCAGATTGGTACATCGAAAAATATGAAGCCACTTTAAATTATCTTCAAAAACCTGTAATTGCATCGTGAAACGTATTGTGCTTTCTGCACTTGTAAAGGGTTTTAACGGGAAATTAATATCATTGAAGACAAACAGAATTAAAATCTCATTACCCACGTTATAAGATAATGACAACCCTTTCCAGAGTCTCTGGGGAGAGGAGTTTTTCTAGATGAAGTGAATTCTCCTAGATGAAATGTTACTCTCCTAGTGAAGGGCTGAGAGATAGATAATATGACCATGTTCCTAAATAGAGAGGATTTAAAACATTTGAACCCTTTTCTCCTAAGAAAAACCATGGAGCAAGATTGAAGTCTAGGGACATGCTCCACGTAGGAATGCTTCCATGACAGCCCACAGACGTGATGGCTGTGAATTTTCCCCACCTCCCCAAAAGTTCAATGTAGCAACTGTACATGATAGGGACGGGGCTTGGAAATTTCTTTGAAAGACTGTTGATATGATAAATTGGTGCTCCTCTTGGTTTAAAGCCCCGAGCCTTGGCTTTGGGGTCTGGACCAGGCTGGTGGGCAATGGGCGAGCGCTTGGCTGTCACAGCCGAGCCAGATGGCGGCGCTTTTCAGTCCCAGATTTTTTTCCCCCCCCACCTTGTAAGGAAGTGGGCGCGGGCTGGGGCCCAGTCAGCGCCTTTTGATTGGACAACCGTCTCGGTGATTGACATTGCCCTTGGCTCCGCCTCCTCCGCTTTATTGACACTAATGAGCAAGTTCTTCCCACCGCTCTCCTGCTTGGAAGTGCTGACAGATCAAGGCAACAAATTTCAATTACAATCCCTAATTTGTGTCCGCAGAGTGTTTTTTTACCCACGTTGGTCCTCTCTGGCGCATCAGTCGCGGCAGCTCTTGGAGCAGCAGCAGGAGGAGGAGGAGGTGGCGGGGGTGGGAGCGGAGGATGCATCCGTGAGAGCGCGCCAGAGAACCGGGAAGCCAACTTGGCGCTCGCACCCCCCACCGCCCTTAGATTCCTTGGGATCCCAAAGCGAGCGAGGAACGGGAGACTCCATCCAAACTTGCTTCCGCCGGCGGATAGGCCCAGAGAGCTGTGGGGTGTTTTCGGTGGGCTCCGGAGGGCGAGCGCGCTCGGGAGCCGGAGCGCGGGTATATGAGAGCGGGCCGGGCGGGCGCGGGGCGGCGGGGATGGCGGAGAAGCGCCGGGGCTCGCCGTGCAGCGTGCTGAGCCTCCGGGCGCACGCCTTCTCGGTGGAGGCGCTGATCGGCGCTGAGAAGCAACAGCAGCAGTTCCAGAAGAGACGCAAGCTGGGCGCCCCAGACGCGGCCGGGGCCGCGGACGACGTAGGCTGCAGCCGCGGTGGCGTGGGCACGGGCGCGGGCGACGAAGGATGCTCGGAGGGAGAGGACGGGCCGCCGCCCGCTGGGACGACCTCGGGACCCGGCCCGAGCTGCGCCGACCCGGAGCGCGGAGCCGCGGGTGAGTCGGCCCCTTCCCGCCCAACTTCATCCAGCACGGCGCGTCCCGGTCCCGGGGTCCGCGGCGAACCTGAACTTGTGCGCGGCAGCCGGCGGAGATGCGCGCAGAGACCCGGAGCGGCCGGTCGGTCGGTCGGTGGGTCCGAGCCGGGCGTCCAGCCTCTCCCCGCCTGTGCGCCCTGGGCCGGGGCTGCGCCGCGCTTGCCCGGGGGATCGGGGCTTCGCGCCTGTTTCCAGTGGGGGTCCGGCGATGGATGCTGTTTCTTTTTCTTTTTTCTTCGCTGTTTTAAAATCCGTGTTGAGGTCGGGTGGCCCACCGGCAGAGGCCCCCCCCCCCACTCCAAACCGGAACGCGTGCCCTAAACCGTGCGCGAACCAGGAAGAAGGCAGAGGAGTTGCAAACGTGGTTTCCCCGGGGTGCCCGATTCCGCGGCCGAGGCCGACGGAGATCGCGGGATCGCTGGTGGCCTTTTTTTTTTTTTTTTTTTTTTTTTTTTTTTTTTTTTTTTTTTTTTTTTTTTTTTTGGTGGCCCGGAAGTTTGGCCAGAGCAGGGTCTGAAGAGCTTTCCAGAAAACGCCTGGGGCCCTGTCCAAAGCGAGGCGCCTCAGCCGCCCATCAGGAAGGGAGGCTCAAGGGCGGGGACGTCGGTGGCACCGGGGTCCGGGTCTGCACTAGGGTCTCTGCCGGGGAGAACTTGCCTCTGGAATCAAACCCACGCGCGTCTCAGATCCCATCGTCTCCATGGCGTTCTGGGGCTTCAGCCGGGAAGAGACCTGGCTGGGCCCGTGCGCTTTGATGCGTCTGGGGTCTTGGGTTTCCGCAGGCCTCTCCGCAGCGCCTAGCGCCCCGGGGCTGGACCGACAGAGGTGTCAGTAGGGGAGGGAAGGGGGGGCTGTCCCGTCGGAGCCCCCCTCCTCAAAGCACCAGCTCCTTTTTTTCTCTGTCCTTTTCTGCCGGCCTCCCCGCCAAGGTTTTGGGCTCCGAGGCCCGCTTCCCCTCCAGGTCCTCATCGGTTCCTCCTCTCTGCCCTTTGCGGTCCAGGGAGCGGAGAGGACGGCTTCCTGCAGGGTGCGTCCCCGCTGGCGTCCCCGGGAGGCTCTCCAAAGGGGTCCCCAGCGCCCGGCCTGGCCAGGCCCGGGACCCCGCTGCCCCCGCAACAGGCCCCGAGGGTGGATCTGCAAGGAGCAGAACTCTGGAAGCGTTTTCACGAGATAGGCACCGAGATGATCATCACCAAGGCGGGCAGGTAAGCGCACGTGGGGTGGGCACACGCCCTGCACACCTCACTCCTCGCCGGCCACCTCGGGGGAGCATCTTCTGACAGACAGGGACATGACCCCAACTGTCCTACGTTTGAGGCCCGCTTACCCTGGAGCGTGGTGGACCATTGTTGCCATTGAGGCTGCAGTTATAGAGGTTGGCAGTCCCAGTTCGGGGTGGTTAAATATTTGAGTTCCAGTTTATTTCAATCTTTGCATGTATGTTGGCTCTAGTTACAGTTCTAGAACTAGGCTAAAGATTCCTCCTTACGTTTATTTTTAGATTCTTCAGAAAACTAGTCTACTTTTTCAAATTGGAAATTTTCAGGTTTATTCCTTATCAGATTTCATGGTACATCATGTGTTGAGATACTCTGATAGACCAGTGAGAATAAAGTGACCATGATCGTACACACGTAGACATGTGAAGCTATAAGAATAATTACCCTCATTTTTTTAAAAAGAAAAAAATCTTGTGTGTAGAGCTATGACTGTGATTTTTCTAAGTGAAACGCACATTAGCTTAAGTTTGCTGAAAAAAAAAATAGAAAACCTTATTTAAAAGTCGTATTTTTAAAGTTTGTAGTTTGTGTATCAGTGGCTTTCCAAATACATGGTTATGTTGGTCGCATTAATTTGAGATAGTGAGAGAAATTTGCACTTGAACATTTTCAGTTCACTTAGGGTGCTGAAATCTAATGACAATGTGTTTCTTTTAAAGAACCTTTACAAAGCAAACAGCAGTCAGGGAATACAAGTGGTAAAAACCCGAGTAGCATAAAGGTATCCAAACTTATTAGAAATTACAAAAACATATTTTATTGAATCCATATGCTGCCTTCTACATTTTCACAGGACTTTTATTAATGATCTAAATTCAGTCTTCAACAACACAAAGCAACAGTTGTCCCATAAAGGATGTAGTTAAAGACCTGTACGTTTTTCTTACAGGTGCACAGAAATAACTGAAACAGCCACATATTAAACGGGTTTCATGCTTAGTTTAATAACCATGGACTTTCCTTTCTTTGGAAGTGGTCTTTTATAGCATTGTTGCTACAGAAGCATTGGTAAATAAATTTATGCTACGAGGTTAAATTAACAAAAATTAGATTACCTAGAAAAGTCCTAGGCATAAATCACTAGAGAAAAGTAAAAGAACCAACTTCTGTCCTTACTTTTTAAAAAATATATACAATCATTCGCTGCCCTGTTCCTAGCTGTGTGTTATTTGTAAGGGATTGGAACACTTATTTTTAGCATCTCCTTTATGTACATCTCTGGGGAAGTTGAGAGAAAAAAAGGAATTCTTATTTGCTTTAATTAGAAGTCATTGTGGTTAAAGAAAGTGTTTTTTTTTTTTTTGAAGAATGGTGGGGGAGGACTGATTTGTAAATATACATTGTGTTTAGTTTCTGCTTTCAATAAAGAAGTTTTACTATACCTTTCAAATTGAGAGCAACTTGTACAGCTCACCTTTACTATGCTGCAGACGGGAAGTCCTGTCTCAATAAAGAACATATTGTTTGGTTATAGCATGGCACATTGGCTCCTTGCGGGTTTTTTATAACCCCTTTAAAATTTCATGTTATAATATATTTTATCACTTTCAGAAAGTCAAAATTTCTACCATTTGATACATTTTATTATTTGGATTATTAAAGTAAACATGCTTATTGATTTTGTTTAAAAAGTGGTTTCTTTGGTGTTATGACTCTCTTGCTGTAAGATTCTTTCACTTTTAGCTATATTGACATTTCAGTAAACCTGGAACCTGTGTCCATTGTGCGCGACAAATTACATATTTTTAAAAAATCACAGTTTTGATATGTCTGATAGCCTGACACTTTAAGTCACGTTATCAAAGTGAATGTTACAAAGAAGTTCCCATTAAAATCAGAGATCACAGAAGTTTCTTTGCTTTATTAGCTCTCTACTTTTAATCCCAAACAAAACAAAACTCAACCCCTTTCCCCTCCCCACTTCCCTTACAAATAGGCGCATGTTTCCAGCGATGAGAGTGAAGATTTCAGGGTTAGATCCTCACCAGCAATATTACATCGCCATGGACATCGTACCAGTGGACAACAAAAGATACAGGTATAATCACCAGACTGGAGATGATGAGAAAACACAGGCTACTACAGGCTACTGCCTGTCAGTGTGTGTCAACTGTGATCTTGGTTCCCAGGCGTCTGCCTGTAGCATTTCTTTTCCAAAGCCCCTGGTTTCCAGCAACCCAGATGCACAAAAGAGGAAACCGAATTTTTGTTTTGCTTTTACTAGATAAAGAAAAATCATTGAGATTTTGACGGGGGATCAGTTTGACACAGCTAAACTAAATGTACTTTTTATACTGGTTTCTGTTTCAACTGTAATGTTGCTAAGAAGTGTTATCTCAAGTTTGTATATACAGATGATATATGCAAATGAAAAGTTATATTTTCTTCCCATATTTTGATCTTTGTGTCAATTTCCTTTGTCGTGTTACAGCCAGAATCATGAAGGTTTTAGGCATCATTCACAAAACTTGTTTTCTACAAGAAAAGCAAAATCTCATGGTAACATGAAAACATTTCTAAACGTGGAAATGAGTTGTAACCCTTGGCCTTTTTCTTTCTGTTACTAGTGAAGAATTATTTTTTAAGAACCTTTATGATATGTAGATCATAAAAGAACTTATTCATCTAGACACTAGTAAACTTCCAGAAGATGTGTGTGCTATGTGCTTCCCTTTCAAGCTTCTACTTTGGCACTTTTTCTTTCCAGGAAAGCAAATCCCCAGTTTTCAATGATAATGCCTTATCTTTTGGAATACTTAAAATGCTAATGTTCTTTAAATGTTTGCAGCGTTTGGTAGATTAGAAGATGAACTTCTGTTTTGAATTTTCTTTCCGTTTCTCTCTCATTAAGTAAGTCTCTAAATCAGATTTGGCTTTTAATCACAGTTTTTTTTTTTTGAGAAATAGGTTTTATGGTGACAAAAGCATGCATATTTTAGTTTGCATATAGGTATATGAAATACCACAAAGTTGGTAATATAATGGAAGTTTTATTTTGTTTCCCCTATAGGTTGGAATACTAATTTAATTTAATAAGTCTTTAGGAAGTTTTGCTAATGTTATCTACTTCATAACAGAAATTAGAAGCCATTGGAGTTCATCAAATATACTTGATTTAAAACCAAGACTGTAATTCAGGTTTTGTATTGAGAGACTGAGGAAGATAGTATTATTGTTAAAATTATTTCTTTCTTCTCTAAATCCCTGTTCTGTTTCCTCTCCCAAATCTCTTTTCTATATTACGGATTCCTCTTTTTTCTTAATTCTTAATCACGCTCACAGAAAGCAATGGGATTTCACATCTTAATAAAATGCTAGATTTTAAAAGATCAAATTCTACAATGAAAATTTGCTGTCCTATATAGTTTAATAAAAAGAAATTTGCTTTTAATATTGATATTTAGAGTGCTTCCCAAAGACTGTTTACGTGTAGCATTTATTCTTTTAGAGGGTTTGGAGTTTTGAACTATTTAATATGCATAGTTTTATAAAGTTTAGATTGATCATCTAACTGCTTCCTTTTTCTTTTGGTAGTAATTTAATCCCTATCTGCAGTGCAGTTTTTTTTTTTTTTTTTTTTTTGGAAGTGCAGTGTTTTTTTTTTTTTTTTTTTTTTAAGCTGCATTCTAAGGTTTTCCATTTACTTTGCAACTTTTTCACCAGTATTCAGTTTTCTGGCTTATTCTGTGTCAAAGATTGGTGTTTGGTCATGTTGAAAAACAATGACCACGTATAATGTAAAACTAATATTCGCAAAACCTATAGGAATTTATTTATTAAAATTACTCCATAGTGATTAAGGGGAAATTTTAAAAATTATTTCAAATTTTGTGTTTGTGTTTTGTCCCAGAGAAATGGATTAAAATTAACAAGGTAAACTTGGCTCAAAATTGAGCTCATTTAAATTCATGAACAGAGTTAAGGCCAAGGGCATCACCAGAGAGAGATATTATGAAGATATTTCATGCTCGTTTAAAATGAAACTTCTATACTAGGCTAGTATTTCCCACATTATTTGCTAATCATTACTATTACTTGCACGTGATATTTTAGCACACAAATGGAAGGAAAATAAGTGCATACTATTTTATAATGAGTACATTATCAATACTCTGGTCTAGTTTTTACATTAATATATTCAGAATATAGAGCTGAATTATTTTTCATTTACTTATTGCGTGTTTTTCTCGCTCAAACATGTGCTAGGGTCTCTTGCTGCAAATGAATGAGTTTACTTGAGTGGCTGAGGAGTTGACCTTGGCCTGATGGGCTTTGCAAGCAAGTGACTTAAATTGCCGATCCATCTCCCCAGCCCTTGTACAACCTAACTTTAAGATTTTTTTCAGTTTTTCTTATTATGATCTTTACTCTATGTAAAGATCTTACTTATCACTTGAAATTTTGCTACTTAAATGTTCATTCTTGTTAATTTATTTATTAATTTATAGAATAGGATATCTTGTTCCTTAATTATATATGTAACATTCATTGGATACACTATCATTTTCAAAGTTTATTTATAGGTTGATTATTGGTATTTGAAAACTGAAATAATTTTATACATGAGTCAAGAAAGAGAAATACAGATTAGTAATACCCTACATTTTATAATTACTCAAAAATTAAGTTAAATGGAATTCCTTTATTCTCAACTTGCAATATTAGAGCATTGGGAAAAACAATTCTAAATGTTGCTAGAAAAATCTCTTTTTTTCTTTAAAAATGTGACATTTTCCTCTCATCTTTTAAAAATATTTTTATTTATTTGCAAGGAGATAGAGAGAGAGAAAGAGAGAGAGAAAGGGAAAGAGAGAAGAAGGAATATGTGGGCATGTCAAGGCCTCTTGCCACTGCAAACTCCGCATGCATGCACCACTTGGCTCATCTAGCCTTGCGTGGGTACTGCAAACCCAGGTGGTCAGGCTTTCCAAGAAAGTGCCTTGACCACTGTATCATCTCTCCAGTCCTCTCATCCTTCAATTGCTTATTCAATCCAGCTTTACATAGCCTACAATGAGAGATCACTGATCAAGTGGGACTCCAAAATGTGGCTCTCCAGTATTTTGAGATTTACTTAATGGTGATTTTGACAGCTCCATAGTTTCTTCCTGTCAAGCAAATATTCAGATAAAAAGTGGGAAATATCAAAATATAGATGAGAAGCCTAACTTGAATATAATTCATTAGAATTAGGACATTTGCTTTAGGGAGATTGCTTTCATATGTTCCCTAAACCCCAAATGATATACCAAGTTGTCAATATACCAAGTTGTCAAAGATATATCCAAGTCATCAATAGACCTCCTACAACTTCAGAAACTGTTTGAGAGTACTTGAAGGCTTCTTTCGGATGTAAAGAGAAAATAATTATGAGACTTTAAAATAAAAAGGTGCACATACGGTCTGATTTACTGAATTGGAGATTCCAAGAAATGTATGTAGCCCACATTCTGAGAGTTTTGCTTTTTGCTTTCTAGGTATGTCTACCACAGCTCCAAGTGGATGGTGGCAGGCAATGCTGACTCCCCCGTGCCACCCAGGGTGTACATTCATCCAGACTCACCTGCTTCTGGGGAGACTTGGATGAGACAAGTGATCAGCTTTGACAAGCTGAAGCTCACCAACAATGAACTGGACGACCAAGGCCATGTGAGTAGAAGGCCTCGTGGGCACACCACCGTTGAAGAGCACAGCCACGTGTCTAGGGCACCTGCCTGGACACTGCTAAGATCTTAGTCTTCCTTTCCTGGTTGGTCATTATGTGCGTAATCTGTGCTAAATCAAGGTTATACTTATATCAGAGCCTGTGCCTGTGGCGGAAGTATGCTACAGAGCATTTCATTGGTCAGAACTAGATAAATGTGCGTGTATTGGAATGAAAGGACCCAAGGAGAGATTTCTTTTAGAAAGCAAATCACTTGTGTGAAATCCCACAAGGTGCTAATTATTCTACTCTAAAAATGTTAGGAGGGTTTAGTAGCAGGGATAATGATTTATTGTGTCCTCCCTGCATCTAGAACTTTCCCCAGCTGAGGCTCATAGCATCTCAATAATGAACCAGACTTAGGCTGTCTGTGTGTTCCGTCTGCACATTCCCAATTGTTTTGAAATGACACCTCATGTGTCAAAGTATGTTAAACAATGATTTCTTTCACTAAACTGTTGAAACATGATACACAAGTCAGAGGTCAGCATTTCTAACAATACAGTTATTTTAACAGCTTATTATTTTTTCTTTTTTTGCTGTACTGTTCCTAGCTAAGAGTTTATCATTCATTAGAATTAGGATATTTGCATTAGGGAGATTGCTTGCATATGTTCCCTAAACCCTGAAAATAAGTAACTTTAATAAATAAGTAACTTTGGATATATGCTGATTTCTGTTCTAAGCTAGAATTGCTGTTAGGTTTTTGTCATTTGAGAGGATTTGGATTGAGGCAGAATTGAAATGCCTTCTGAGATTACATCCTACATAAAGATAGTGCCAACTTGTTCACTTCTCAGAGGGATCAGGCAGAGTGTGCTGGTGATGGGAGCCCTTTAAATGAAAATACAAACAGGAATAAATGGGCAGCAGAGCTGGTATAGTTGGCAAGTTGCTATGATGAAACCTAGGCTTACTAATTTTGTGGTAGTACAAATGTAGCGTCTAGATTTTTTAAGGCAAATCCATCAAATTTCTTTTTTCTTTTCTTTGGTCATTTACAATGTAAATCAGAAATGGAGAAACAGTATATTTTATTTCTTCATATGTTATAGCTTCACTTCCCTTCTTTTTAATGTCCGGTTCACAATGTCACCTAGTCAAATCCTACCAGCTATAAACTTGATTTCAGTCATGCAAAAAGTCATGGGTTTCTTCTGTCTCCTTAAGAAGCTGGCTGACATGTTGGAAACATATCCAACATGAACTGAGCCTTCGTTTTCTTTCTGTTTTTTTTTTCTAGGAGAATTTAGACTAAATGACATTTTGCACTATAGGCTTTCAGAACCTAAAATACATTGGGCTTTGCTGAGTGGTCTGGCTCAAGAAAATGTGGTTTCAAGAGGCATTTCAAACCATGTGCTTTCATGTATATAGACTTATATAGATGTGAAATCATTATAATCCTGATTCTGTCAGTTCAGAGAACTTGCTTGGCATCTAACCTCTATATCGCACATAGATTTAGAAATATACCTATGTGATTTTAGCTTTTCAATTTTATTTGACTTTGTCTAAAAAACATCATTGTAGAAAAATATGTATATACGTAACATAGACACACATACACAGAGAAAGAGACAGACAGAGAGAGAGAGAGAGAGAGAGAGAGAGAGAGAAAGATTAAATGTGAGGTTGATATTTAAATAATTCGCTTATGTGACTGTGGAAGAGGGGAGTTGTCAAGGCTCAAATCTCTAGGGAAGATGACCAGAACAGTTGATGTTACAATTGGAATCGAAAGGTAGTCTGTTATCAGAATTTTATCTTCTTCTGGGTACCTTCGTCTCTTCTCTTAAGGCCATCAACTGATTGGATAAGGCCAGTTCATGTTCTAGAAGGTAATCTTTACTCACAGTCCAATGATTTAAATGTTAATCTCCTCTATGTACATTGGTCCTTGGCAAAATATCTGGGTATTGTGGCCTAGACAAGTTGACAGATAAACTGACAAGTTGACAGATAAACATTATTTGTTTAAAACACAAAAGGTAACAAATTGAAATTCAGTCGATTTAACCTAAATTAAAATATTTCCACTATTAGGAAAATCAAAAAGTAGCACACGAGTCAAAATCTTAGGAAATGTTTTGTCTGCTGATGAATTTTTTTAAAATTTTATCTTTATTGCCCAAAATTAGATACATTGAGAAATTTTTCTTTTAAGACTGTGATTGGACATTCTGGTTATTAAAGGGACATGGTGTGCTAGGAGTGTGGGGAGAGAACTGTGCAACTGTGCAGTGAAATCTAGAAGCAAGGAAATTGCCTTTGTGGATGTTAAATCTTATGTGTCCATCAGGGGGTTCCTGATGACAATGGAGGAGGGAAACTACTCTTTTCTCTTATTCATTTTAAAAGCTTAATTTTGAAGACTTTGTTAAATGTACTGAAGGACAGCGTGAGGTAGGAGTGGTGACGCATATTGCTGGCCAGTATCTCAGCAGAGGTAAAAATCCCAGCTGATCCAACGCCGGGGAGATTGGGAGGAATGGCTGAAGGAAGATACCTGTTGTGTCCCTTCTGTTCGATGGGCCCAAGTGAAACTAGCTGAGAGGTTAAGAATTTGTAGTCCTCGGGTGTAAGAAGGCAGTACAGTCATTATGGCGGGACTGAAAAATTCACGCATTTGTTTCTTGATGCAGAGACCCTCAGGGACTTCCCCTTTACTTTTCAGCGTCCTTCCCCAGTTTGAAAGGAAATCCCTGTAACCTCAAAGGAATTAAGTTGTCGATTCCAGAAGTGATTTTCTAACTCGATTTCCTGCATTCTTGTTTTCTCGGATCCCTATTTTATTTTGCTAAAGATGTGAAAATGCGAAACACTGTGCTAGAGAACTCTGTGTGGACAAGGGGATTTCACTAAGTTAGCATAAGGAGACTACAGCCATCAAACCCTTGCAGGCTGTGACTAGACTTGGTGCCACGTGAGATGATGTGTCATTGTGGTTTTCCCCAAAGCACTTTTTTTTTTCAGCTTTCCAAATATGAGGGATTGTTCAGAAGGGAATATTGGAAGGAATTCATAGTGGCAGTGTCGCTTCATGTCACAGCTAATCTTTGCATATTTCGATCACTTTCTAACTCTGGTCTGGTCCTTGGGGAATCTAGACAGCTTTGCTATAGACTAAGGCTGCATTTTGAGCTGTCGTGGGCTTGGATGGTTAGTTTCCATCACACGCAAGTTTCTGTCTTTTCCTGGATCTCGACCTTTGTAGGAAAGCATTTCTGTGAGCATCTGCCCCCAAAGTAGACATTTGGCAGGAAACAGTTCATCTTCAGCCTCATCAGCACTTGGACCCATAGTGCTGGGGTGTGTTGAAAGTAGACACTTTCAGGCAGCTAGGCAGGAGCTTTGTGGGAGGGCCTGCGTCCTCACTGTTGTGGGATCTATAACCCAGATGCCCTCACTTGACCTCCGTGAGCATCAGCGAGGAAGCAAGATGATACAAGCGAGGTTGCTGAGGTCTTCCTGTGGGAGAAATTGAGCAATGGCTCAGAAGTATCACACATCTGTGATCCTGGGAAAGTCACTTCCACTCTTTGAGGCCTCGTTTCCATGGGTTAAATTGAAATTACAGTCTTAAGGAAGCTGTGGAGCTTGAAAGTATGTATTTATGGAGGACCTGAAGTACAGATATATTGGATATATGTGTATATCCAATATATTCAGGTCCTCCAAAAATATAAATAAATATTATCGTTGCCTCCGTAAATATAATTTTCTATCAACCACATCTAAAACAAACACATGGTCTAATCTTGCTATTAAGCATGGGATACATTGATACGGTTTTATCACCTTTTAAAGTGAGGTGCTACCTGTTATCACAAAACATGCCGGAAGCCAAGCTTTGATTATCTGTTCTCTAGGTCCTGTGCCTGACTTCTCTCTCCTAAAGTGAGACTTCAGGCCATCTGGACAATTTCTACTCAGCAGAGAGTTCCACTGTAGAGTTATATGATTAAGTAGCCACCTATCCAAATCTCAAGCACGTTCAAGGCGTCAGCTCAGAGACGAATGTCATACTTCTTTTGACTCAAGTCTTTAATTAATTAATTAGCAGTGCCAGAGGTTGAAGCCTGGGCAGGCACTCTAACACTGAGCTACATCCCCAGCCTCTCAAATTTAGTCTTTAAAGTAGAAAACATTTATATGCTTGTAAATGGGAAAGCACTCCGTGTTTATGGACGTATGTCTGTGTGACTGTCTGGGCTGACAGGTAGGGCTAAAATCCCTTCTGTCTAAACAGAGATCATAAAACATGCACATCAGATATAATTATTTGAGTTTCAGTGCTGGATATTATTATGGTCTCCTTTTTATAAGGCCAGTAGTTCTGTGTGTTCTACTTAATAAGCAAAATATCATGGACCGCTCATTATGATAAATGTGATAATTCATTGAGCAGCAAATAATGCTCTTACAAAGAACTGTACTTGTTCCATAGTGTATGCCTATGGGTAATTTTGAAAACACGTCTTTTTTTTCTCAAATGAATTTTAGATTACTTTTGGCAGCTTCTCTTCTACCTCAGTAGAGCTCACCTGATGTCATTTTTGAAATAGGGTAAGGATATAACAAATGTCAAAACTTCAAAAAAAAAAAAAAACCCAAACTTAGTTACGTGGAGAATTTTCTATATGAGAACAAAGACTTCATAAAACAAAAACTTATTTTTTCATTGGATAGTAGGATAGTTGCTATTAAGCATTGGCTCAAACAATTTCGAAGCTGGTTATGGCAGAATGATATGCTTAAGAGAGTCTGCAAGTGGGAGCAGGAGCTGAATCTAAATCCGAAGACAGAATGACTTCTGGGGGGGGGGGGACTTAGATTTGCATTTCATTATTAGATTAGATGCAGGAGATTATCAATGATAATCTGAATAAATCTAAAGTTAGGGGACTATTGATATTACCCAAACATGCAGTATACTTTCGGTTTGATATTGATTGGATTATGACATACATTTTTTCCTTAAAAATATATTTATTGTCCATAATGAGTTACAACATTTAGTGGGCAAACAATGAGTTGTTACCCCCAATTCCCCGCTGCCCTCCCCTCCCCCCTCCACTGGATAACCTCCTCCATGGGTCGTCTGGATCAGTCCTTGTGACAGGGGACCATGGATAGCCTAGCATTCAGCCAGGTTCTCCTGGCCATGCCTCTGGATAGTCTCCTCCACCACGGCTCTCACAGTCTTTCCGCCTCCTCTTCCACTCAGTTCCCTGAGTCGTGGTGGATGAGTATTAAGGCTGCTTTAAGATTGTGAGTTTAGGGGTCTTTGTGTTGAAGATCGTTGGTTTCTGTCTCACTGGCTTATCCTGTGTAGATTGAATTATGACATACATTTTTATTATCTTCGTTCCAAGTCACCTCATTCCAGTGCTCTCCAATTGCTTATGAACTTTTTGTTTATTTGTTTTATGTAGAGCGACTTCCGTTTTTCTTCTGCTCTGGTAATTTTTTAAAAATGTATGGTAGGACTGGGAAGATGGCTCAGGCAGTTTAAGTTGCTTGCTTGCAAAGCCTGATAGCCAGGGTTTGATTTCCCAGTGTCCATGGAAAACTAGACACACATGTATCTGTTTGTAGGAGCAGGAGGCCTGGAAGGCCCATACCTTCTCTGCCTGTCTCTCAAATAAGTAAATAAAAATTAAAAAATAAAATGTATGGTACTTCTCGCTCAGAGTTTTTAGATGCTGTGATTTACACATTACTCTTATTAGCTTGGAGAAGTGGAAGAATTTTTTCTCAAATTCTCTTATTCCCCAAGATGGCATTTGTAGATCAGTTTCCTGAAGAGAGAGATTAATTAAGAAATAAAGGAGGAGGGAAAGGCTGAATTACTATTGAGTTATTATAAAATAAGCCATTTGTTAATGTTAATATTAAAAAGAATATATTAAAATAAAAACTTGTTTTAATTATAAACATGGGGCAAGGGCTAGGATAGTTATATTATTGATTTTTAGGTGTTGCTTGAGACACAGGCTGGTTTAATTAATTGTCTTCAAAGGCTCAGAACTATTCTTTTATTTCCAGTGTTGGGCCTGGCCCAGGACAATGTCTCCTCCATAGTGTAACTTCAAAAGGAAGGAATGTAGACAGGAGGGAAAAGTAGCAATTGGCTATGAAACCCCCTGAAAATTCAGAAATCTCTAGCTTCTGTGGATTTGGCTCATTTTAAATTTTTCAATCTGTCGGTGTTTTGAGACTTAGAAATGTCAAACATCGTGTCACCCAGAACCCCACCTTTTAACCAGGGAAGAGGCATGCCTCAGGGTGGAGGGCAGAGAATAGACCTCAGCTTTCTCCTAAGTTTCTCCCCTTCTCTCACATAGCTCTGAGAAAATCATTATTGCATGATACTGTAGTTTATAATTTTATTTATTTAAAAACTCTCTGGTTATAATCCTTTAAATTGATTTCATGAGCCGCTAATGGTTCATTGAAATTCTGCCCTTTGCTTAGTCCTGGAAAGTGGTGAGTTGTTCCTGAGGCTGCAGGTGTGTGTGTGTGTGTGTGTGTGTGTGTGTGTGTGTGTGTGTGTGTGTGTGAGAGAGAGAGATGTCCCCAAGCACCCATGAAGGCTATTGATCCTCCCTTGCTTTTTCCTCATACCTAAATCATCTACTCAGGTTGGGCGTGTGAGTGACTTAGAGTTTTTCCATCATTTGTTATGAATTATTTAATGCACATATTGGTACAAGAAAACATTTCTGACTTTGGGAATCTTCTTTATGACAAATCCTCTGAATGGAATCATTGGATATAGGGTAACCGACCCAGAGAAGAGTGAGGAAGTCACCTGGTTTTCCATTTTTCAGTCCAAGCTTTGAAGGAAGTTTGTGATGAGGGAATAGACAATGTGCTCTCTGGAAAGCCGGAGACTTTGCAAGCGACATACAATAAATGATGGGTGTCCTTAAAATTACCTGTGCCCTTGAGTGGAAATGTACATTCACTACTGGGGAAAAATTTGCCTGGATAAGCTTATTAAGGGTTGGATTTTATGTAATTTAAATAATCATTTAAATTTAATTTTTAGTTTCATTATTGGATTCTGGTCTCATTGAGGTCAATATGAATAAAATCTTTATGAACATATATTGTGTTTTAGCAACAGAAAACTCGATACTGAGTTCCCATGGCTGTGCTCCGAGTTTCACTAAAGTGATTTTTAATTTTATAGCTAACTTAACCTTCCCTGTGCAGCTTTGATATATTTTGTTAAATTATTAGCGCATTGCTTCCTCAGGGATGTTAATGTCCTGCGAGAATGTATTTTCCATGTTCGGTCAGAGTATAAGGGCTGGACACTGGTCCTTGATTTCTTTTCTTTTTCTTTCCTTGCTATAGATCATTCTTCATTCTATGCACAAGTACCAGCCTCGAGTGCACGTCATCCGTAAGGACTGTGGAGATGATCTTTCCCCCATCAAGCCTGTTCCTTCTGGGGAGGGAGTGAAGGCTTTCTCCTTTCCAGAAACTGTCTTCACAACTGTCACCGCCTATCAGAATCAGCAGGTATTGCTCTCAGCTGATCTTACACTTAACTTCTCAGGTATACAGAGGAAGCTGGGTTTCCTCATGGTTGTATCTAAATGTCCTGAATTACTATAAAAACATTTCTTCTATATGATCTACAAGTGTGTGTGTCTGTTGTCTGTCTACACAATAATATTTCTTTATCCATGATTCCCCAAGTAGAGCTACTCTACTAAGGCCTTCATCAGCCGAGATCATGTCTTTTGACAGTGTAGTCTTACCTTCCACTAATAAATATTGAGTCCAAGTGTCATAGTTAAAATTAGAAAACGCGTATATTGCCTAATAAATAGACTTAAAAATATGAAAAGCTAATTATATCATAGGACATGAGCCTTGGTTTTAAAACTATAGCTCATGAATTATGAGAAACATTTAAGAAGCATCTATTCTATATGCTCATTTCATATATATGTATATATTACAAAAGGCTCTTTGAAAAAGCTTTCAAAAAAGTTTTTTTGACCCTTGCATAGTATGCATTGTATGTTGTGTGTGTGTGTGTGTGTGTGTGTGTGTGTGGTGAATACATGTGTACGTGCTGATGTGACATCCTGTGGCTTTGCTTGCAACAGCCATAAAAAGGCATCAGGACTCCCCTTTCCAGCTGTTTTTTCCTTGTCATGGAGTCTCCTATGGATTCCAGAGCTTGCCAGTTGCCAGTTCTGTGCCTCGAGGATTCTCCAGCCTCTGCTCCCCGCAGCACTGGGCTTACAGACATGCAGAGCCATGCCCAGTTGTTTGTGTGGTTTCTGGAGATTTGAACCCAAGCACTCTCAGATCCCTGAAGCCCCCTGGCTGAAATAACATGGATTAAACATTTGCCTACAATTTAAACTTGCTTGGCTCATGCCTTACAGAAATGCAATTGTTTCTCCATATAGAAAAGAAGCATTCAGTTTCACAAATTTTTCAAACTTTATAAAAGGATTACTCAAGCTATAATTTATGGCTCTCTATGACTCTGCATCTCATGAGTGGAAAAATGAGCAGGGAAATTGACAATAAATGCTATGCCTTCACTTTTTAATTTTCCACCTATCATATTTAAGAACTTCTGGAAATTGGCAGAGACTTGTAGTTACAGCATGGGCCCTGCAGCCTGTGATCCTAGACTGTTTCTCCTGGCTAGTAACTCTACGATCCTAGGACAGTTACTTAAAAAAAATCTCACTTAAAAAACATTAAATTAAGATAATAGCCATACATAAATTGCTATGATCATCAAATGAGTAGTAGGCACAAAGCTTAATATATAGCATATATAATCAGCACTTAATAAATGTGGTGTGGATAATAGAAGTAACGATAATAAAACTTGAAATCTATTCCTATTTAAACCAGCACTATTGTACAGATCTGTGTTCTTTTAAAAAGGCTCATCTTAAAGGTTTAGATTATTTAGTTATTTGAACAGTATTGACATGAACAGTAATGATCTGTAAAGAAATATTCCACACAATAACAGAACGGCAGACACAGCAAATTAATTAGCAAACCCTTTCCTGAAACCTTTTATAATGTAGCTTTACCCACATGCAAAGACAATATCATACGGAACACACATGTCCTGAGTGTTGTTTGACTGACTGAGTGCAGGCCCAGGCTGGTTAGGGGGACCCCAACATGCTGTTACCCAGCCGACTTCATCCATCACAAGACAGTGTCATCACAAATATGCTCATTAACATTGTAGATTTCATTAAGTGACAGAATTTAGAAAGCAAAAGACAATGTACCTCTCAGCAAATTGGCTGTAAGATTCCTCTGGGCAAAGTAGTGATCTGGTAAGTAACAGATGGAATATTATTACTTCTTAGTGTCAAGTTCAAAATGGTGTAAGGAAAAAAATAATAAAATTAATAGAGATGATGAAAACATTTGTAAATGCTTTTCTCCCCAATCTTGAGGCCTTCATGGGCAAGCAGCCAATTATGAGTCAACCAATTGAAACTAGTTACAAATTAAAATTATTTCTACTACTTTAAAAAGATTTAATCCTATTAGAACCTTCCAGTAGAGTAGCAGCAGTTCCTTCTGATTAGATATTCACCGTGGGAAACACACATGAGGAAAGTGGAGACAAAGAAAAACCGTGAGGCAGGAAGTTAAGCCAGGATGGATCTGACTTCATCCCAATGGGGAATTTAAGCAGCATTAAAGAGGATGCAAGTAACCAATAAATGAAGGTGGACAGACGTTGGTCCATCCTCATCAGTGTTACGAGAGAAGCAGGTTTAAACCACATCCCAGAGATGAAGGGAATAACTTCAGCTCTGAGAGGAGGGGCAAGCATGGGACGGAGTAACAGCTGGCAATTCAGAATCTCCTCAAAAAAAGAAAAAAAAAATCAAAACAAGCTCACATTTATTTGTAGAGAATCAAAAGGATGGAGTAAGTAGCAGGAGATTGTTTTAGATGATTTCTGAAATTTTCTTTTACCTTCACTGCTGGAGTTGAGGATGCATGGGAGAATGGGGAGGGGAATATGGTCAATTCTCTGATGTGTCAATCCTGGGATTTCTTGAAGTTGGACAGTTTTGATTTCTATAATGCTATGTGATGTTTTATGTAAATTTCCATGTCATCTTGCTTCTTCTCTGTAGATTACTCGCCTTAAGATAGACAGGAATCCATTTGCCAAAGGCTTCCGCGACTCTGGAAGGAACCGGTAGGTATCAATGAAAAACATTCTGCTTGTGATCAATACATTTGATATTTGCTCGTGTGTTTCCCATTACAAGCTGAAAGGTTCAGTGAGCCTTAAAATCACTCCTGAGGGAATTTAAACTAGTTAATGCTATGCAGCCTTGGAGATGACTTACGTTTGGACTGTACTAGTGTGCTAAGATGAACTTTTATGTTGGTCGCGATGCTGGGGTGGAGGTGTAAGCACTCACAGTACAGGCTGACGCCTTGCAGAAGCCTGTCCTTCCAGCCCCCAAGCCTCATCTCCCAAGTAAATGTCCTCTTGGCCTCTGCTTCAGCCTAGCATTTTCTTTGGGATGACACACTGTCTATTGATTCTGTCTAGAAGTGTGATCGAGTCTCTTGTTGACTCAGATTGCTAAGTGTAATACAAAACTCCTTTCTTTTGCCAAGAGAGCCTGTGTTCTTTAGTTTCCAAATTTGTCTTGGCTCTGCTGACAGCCACAAACTTGTTTGTTTTCTGTTGTGTTTTGCACTGCTTGCACTTAGAATATGGCTACAATGATAAATTGCATTTACGTTTGTCCAAAAGCAAATCAACTAGCCTGGGTTGCCAAGAATTTATAAATTCATTGCAACAACTCTATTTTGACACAGCTTAGCGAAACATTTTCTCAAATAGTTATTAGCAACATTTTCCAAATGCCCTTTCAGGTAAAGCTATGGCATATATGTTTTGAGAAGCGTTATGTTTTAAAAAAGAAGCATTTTTAAACAGTTATTACTTAACTCCCCAAATTACTCCAAGACTCCTTGAAAAAATCGCTATTAATTGGATATGTCTACATGAAATGAAAATCTTCAATTTCTTTAGTAATAATTTCAACTGAAATTTTAGAAAGAAAATAATCAGATAATACTATAGATTTCTAGTTCTTCTTTCAGCTGACTCATGGCAAGACAGAGGACAGAGACTTCTCAGAATGTGCTCAGTTTTATGCAGAGATGATGTCATTTCTACATGCTGTGGCATTACCTAAACAGCATGCAGTGTAGGGCCAAGATGCAATGGGAGCAGTGACTTCAGGTTAGTTCAGGAGGATGGCCAAGGACGACAAAGGACAACTGGCCTCTGAGAGTCTTCACTCTAAGGGAGGGTGGGCAGGGATTAGTTATCATAGTTAGTCATCATGATTGGTCATCATTGGTTAACTAACATTTGTTATCATTGGATTCATCTCATATAGATGTCTCTTTCCCTGTGGAGAAAAAGACCTGCTGGGCATTTGTTATGTTATACTGGCTTTTGCTTAGCTTGCTTTTCAGGGGAGTTTCTGAAAGTCAAATGCAAATGAAACCAGACATTTAGTCATACAAATTAACTTAGTGAGGGGGCCAAAGACAACTTCTGGGGTGACTCCTTTTCTACCTAGACAAATGCTTTCTGTGAATCTTCTTAGGACTTTGGTTACCTCGAAAATAGTATTTAGCCATTAAGAGTCTTGACTTCAGTTAATTTTTCCCTTAAGCAAAAAGGAATGTATTAAAGCTCACTGGAGGTGCAGAGAAGCCTCACTCAGGCTTTGAGAATGTTCCCCAGAAACTAAGTTCAAGCTGCTGACTGTTCCAGGAAAGCTCTCACGCCACCAACACTGGTGATCCGTTCACTTATGAGGCAGTGAATTATAAAATATTTTTAGTGTATGCTTTAGACAGATAAAAACAATGACTAAGGGGCAGAGGAGATGGCTCAGAAGTTAAAGGCGCTTGCTTACAAAGCCTGATGCCTGATGGGTTTAATGCCCCAGCACTCATGTAAAGTTGGATGGGTGTTCATTTGCAGTAGCAAGAGACCCTAGTGTACACACACACACACACACACACACACACACACACGCACGCACGCACGCACGCACGCACGCACGCACGCACGCACGTGTGCGCGCGCGCACACACACACACGTGTGCAATAAATAAATCGCAAGTTTAAAAAAATCAATGAATTTCTATAAGAATTGAAATGATGGATGCATATGACAAGTGCCAGCATAATGAAACTATTTAGTTATTTAAATTTGGTTATTCATAAAAGCTGTAGCCTTTTTAACTAAACTGCTGAGCCTATCATTCGGGAAGTCAAAGGCTAGGTTTAGTGTGGGTTCTTCCCTCCTCTGCTCTTTCGTGGTCATGACATCCAGTGTTGCTCACTATTATTACCTGACTCTAACGAAGCTTGTCATATTTTTAATCAACATCCAGAAAACAGTGGATTTTATTTTTAACTATCTTTGAATTTCATTTAAAATCAAAATTCTTATTTTATCCTATGTACTTAAACAATAGCTTTGAATAGGGCAAGTCTGTTGTATCTATGTATAGCTTTCTTGCTAGTGAAATAAAACCTCACCTTTTTTCTCATGAAATTACTTCTCATCACATTGGTTACTTTGGAATGCTAAATAATGATAAATTAATAGTCTCTTAAAAAATCCCATCTTAACATTTTTTAATATATATTTATTGTCCATAATGAGTTACATTATTTAGTGGGAAAATAATGAGTTGTTATCCCCAATTCCCCAATTCCCCCCCTCCCCATCCCCGATCAGCTGGATATCCTCCTTTGTGGGCTGTCTGTATTAACCCAGCAGACAATGACAGATGAACAAGGGACCCGTAGCCACAGCCATTCAATCAACACAGAAACCAAGGATTTTCGACACAAAGACCCATCTTATCATTTTTGACTAATACATGCCAAAAACATGTAGAGAAGAGAATTTGGTCACCTTTAAACATGTCAAGCTTATTTATATATTATTTTGCTTCGAAAGAAGAATGGAAGTCATATGTAAGATTTGGTTAAAGGTAGAATGTTTGAGAGGGGCTCGGGGGATACCCATGTTTTCATATAGTAATAGAGAAAAAAAGTCCACAAAAAAAGTTCACAATTTTTTCTTGATTATCCCTGCATCTGTCATGCTATTTTAGTACTTTTTAAAAACAACTTTTTAAAAAATGGTCCTTTTACATGAACTAAACAAGTTGATCGGGGCATAAAACAAACATGGACCCGTGATTGTTTACGTAATAAAAATCATTTTCTTTAATTAAAAAGTGTCCTTTCCTGGCTCTTTATGGCTCCACATCCTATTTTATAGGAATCAGTAGCTTCGGCCCTTAAAAAACTCTCCTGCGAGGCATTTGCTACGTGAGAGTGAATTTACGTGCTGAGATTACTCCATTCTCCAGCTAGGCCTTAGGTTTGACCCTATAAAATTTTTTACTCAGGAAGGTACAGAAATTTCTTCTCTTAAATACTTCAGGGAAAAAAACATAACCATTTTACTAAATAAACTCCGCCATTTGATAGCATAAATGAGGACGGTGGTAAAATGTGGAAGTTGTTCAAAGACACCTTGTATAAATTATCGCCTTGGCTACTCTCCTGCGGGAGGTGCCTTTCATCTTTTCTTTAACTAGCCAGGAAAAGTCTCCATTACTGGAGAAAATGAAGGCTTTTTAACAAAAGTCCAGATTCAGCTAATAAATATTT
Organism: Zapus hudsonius; assembly: GCA_004024765.1. Taxonomy (NCBI): domain Eukaryota; kingdom Metazoa; phylum Chordata; class Mammalia; order Rodentia; family Dipodidae; genus Zapus; species Zapus hudsonius. Next base: position 22,287 of record PVHP010004145.1, on the reverse strand, counting down.
TATAACCATTTCCTGCAAAATATCTGAAATCCTTTCTGGAATGGCCCAGGCAGGGAAGCAGCGGCCTCAGGGCAGATATCAATAGCTCCTAATCAGAACACTTGGACTTATGTCACCTTCCAGTCCCCGCTTTAAAGCATTGTGGGATATATTTGTGATGCTCAGTAACTTCTCCCCAAGAAGTTGACGGAAGGACTTGAAGCATGATAAAGTTTATACGGTGAAAGAATAACGCATTAACACATATCTCTTAGATAGATTTCCAGTGGATGACCATTCATGATCATAGTAAAAAATGTTCCTCGTGATGTAACTGCTTTGGTATCTTTCATGTTTAAAATGACCATCATCAAAAGTAGGCATTGTCATCAAGATGTGTCCTAACGTTCTTTCACATTAACAAGCTTATTTCTAGAAAGCCGTAAAGCTTTAGTATTGGTAGAAACTAAATGCAGAGTGATCAGCTAATTAGCACCCTGTATCTGTCAGTCAAGTAGTAAGTACGTTCCACAGGCAGTATGGGTATTGAGGCAGAGCAGACTACAAACTGCTCAGAAATCGTGTACAGAAAATATTACTGAGTGGTATAATAATTAGATTTGGCTTGAACTTTGGCCACAGATAGGATATCTGATTTTGAAGAAAATCACTTAGAACGATACAAATTTAGAGCTAGAAGGGGTTTCAGAGCTTCTTGGTCCCCATCCTCACTTGTAATAAAACTGAAATCCAGAGAGGTAATGGAATTGGCTAACGGACTGGAGAGCTGGCTCAGCAGTTAAAGGCGTGTGCTTGCAAAGCCTCACGGCCCGGGTTTGACTCCCCAGGACCCAAATAAAGCCAGATGCACAAAGTGGCACATGCACCTGGAGTTTGCAATAGCAAGAGGCCATAGCATTCATTCTCTTTCCCTCTCTCAAATAAGTAAATCAATAACATTAAACAGACAAAATGAAAAGAAATTGGCTTAAGGTCACACATTTTGTTAGTGTGGCCTGTTCCCAGTGTCTTTACCGCTAAATCATCACGTAACACACGGATCATTTTGGAAGCTGTATTCTTTCCTCCCAGGATGCCCAGGCCAAACAGTACAAGTCCTCTCCACCCTGGCCTCCTTTTGATAAGCCTGCAGGACTGGTCATGCCTCTCTCAAGTGCGCTCAGAACAGTGCTCCTCCTTTCGAGCCTGTGACCCAAGAAATGAGCCAGGTCCCTGTGTGGACTCACGGCACAAGCTGTTCACATGTTCTCGTCTGTGCCTGCATGCACACATGTCGCCCATTCATACAGCTGTCACCAAGATGAGACAGGCCTGCTTCTCGGAGTGAAGACAGAAATCAACAGAGTGATGATCTCTATGCCCGGCACAAAGCAAAATCAGCTTGTAAGACCTTCGCAGGGAAGGGCAAGCAGTTGAGTGGTTTCCTTCACATATGTCACTTATTTCGGCTCTTGAGTAGCTTTTGTTGTGGTCAGGTGATGTGACTTGAGCTTGGTTTCTCCCAGTCTTGGGTCTCAGTTGGTGATTTGGGCGAAGGGAAGTCAGAGGACATAGCACAGGACAGAAAAAAAGAGCATCTAACTTCCAACCAGGTAGCTCACGAAGCAGGCATATTTTTCTTTTACTTTGCTTGTTTTTTTTTTTTTTTTGGTGCTGTGTATGAACCTACAACTTTACCACGAGTCAAGTGCTTTACCACTGATCTGCGCCCCCTCCCTGACAATTTTCACTTGAGTTTTTTTTTTTTTTTGTTAGGATACAAGGAATTAGGTATCATTATGGTGTTTTTTCAATTTGCCCTTATCCCCCCTCTCCAACCAAGCCTCTTCTCTGTTTTCATATACTTCTATCCTTACGTAGCCCACCCCACTTCCCTGCTTTGTTACCCTGAGAGCTAGGATGGTTGAAGATGACTAGTGAGGTCTCCGGTTGTCTTGAGTGCGGCTCCTTTAAGAAAGGGCCTCCATCCCTAATTATGTCACTCATTCCTCTGATGGCAGGAGGAAGACTCCCCATTAGTTAGGATAGGTGATTCTTTCCTACATTTAGGGTAGTTGCTTTTGTTTTACAGTATAAACACGTACTTTTAGTTTTAATTAAGTTACACGCCCATTCATTGGGTATGTATGTCGAGGCTCTACAGTCATTTGAATGTTACTGCTGACTCTGAATACCCTGTGAGATCACCCTGCTATATCTCTGCACCCTGCGGGGAGCTGAGTGGGCAATCAGTGCTGCCCTCTCCTGGCCCAGCCTGGCTGCCGGTGGGTGAAGATTGTGCCCCTGGTTTTCCTCTGCTTTGGGGCCACTGAGGCAGAAGAGACAGTCAGAGGATGCTTTTGTGGGCCCTCCTTCCTCACCAGAGGGAGGAACCCTAAGGCAGGGAGAGAGGACCTAACAGCCAGGGTGGATGATAGATGCCACATCAGCTCCTTGACCCCAGGCCAGCTTAGGTTCCTGGGAATGTTGCCAGATATCTTGGATGTTTTCCATTCTATCCATCTCTCTCTCTCTCTCTCTCTCTCTCTCTCTCTCTCTCTCTCTCTCTCTCTCTCTCTCTCTCCAAAGCATGTCTTTCTGTCTGTGGCAGGCTCCTAACCTGCCACCGTGTGTACTAGGGCATGGGACACTAGCGACACTGATGTTGTTTTCTGAGGTGCTTATTCCTAGTGAAAGCACCGAGGCTCCTGACTAGACTTCATTCGCCCTTCACCCCCTCATCTTTCTTTTTAGAATGGGCTTGGAAGCCCTGGTGGAATCATATGCATTCTGGAGACCTTCACTGCGGACTCTCACCTTTGAAGACATCCCTGGAATTCCCAAGCAAGGTAATTCAGGGTCTTCTGGGTCATCCATGCAGCCGCCTCCTACTAACAGCTGAGCCACTAACAAACGCACAAATGGTTATTTATACCGAGGACAGTGACTCGTCACCAAGATCTCCCTACTTCAGGGTCCATTTCTCTTCTCTGTGGTATGGGAAATGTCAGGAAAGATGGCTCTCCTATGTTTTAAGTTGCTCATGTATTTCAAAAGGGTGACCTCACCCTTAAATATCACATTAAAACTGGAGGTTGGCTGGCGGGCTCTGAGGCCGGGTGAACCACACAGACATTGTTGATGCTAATTCCAGTGCCCAGTTTTCCTTTTTCTCTGTGGGTTTCATTCGTCAGCAGAATTGCCTATGGGCCCAGTTCTCTGTTGGGCCAGCAGTGAGGAAGTTAAGCATCCAGTTAGACCATCACCAGCTCATCTATGAATAGCGCCCAAAAGCCGGGTGTGGTGGATCACCATGAGTTCAAGGCCACTCTGAGACTGCATAGTGAATTCTAGGTCAGCCTGGGCTAGAGGGAGACCCTACCTCAAAAAACCAAAAAAGAAAGAAAGAATACTGGTGTCTTTTCTCTCATCTGCCTAGTATGTAGGAGGCTCAGCTTTCTCCTGCAGACAGGTTTGCACCAGGATCCTACCCACCTCCAGTGAGAATTTCACGTTCTGAGGATTAGATGATTTCATTGGCTAAATTGGCTTTTAGATTATTTTGAGAAGGGATATATATATATATATATATATATATATATATATATATATACATATATAATAAAGTTGTTAGAACAATGAAGGTTTTACAACCAGTCCAAACTTTTGGAATTCCCCATTTCCCTTAAATTCTGTTGCTTGCGGACATCAGTCTACCAGCAAATCTGGAGGGCAGTCAGCCACCATCACTGGTTTGGATTAGCTGCAGGATAACCACGCACTGCTCATTTGCTGGATCCTTGCCTCCAGTGCCTAAGGCCCCAAGTTCCATTCCCCAGGACCCATGTAAGCCACACCCACGAGGTGGTGGCCCTGGTGCTCATTCTCTCTCTCTCTCTCTCTCTCTCTCTCTCTCTCTCTCTCTGTATCTCTCTGCTTAATAAAGAAAAAAATTTTTTAAAATCCTTTAAAAATATTGAGCAGAGAAGCTGGGGAGATGGCTCAGTGGTTAAAGGTCCTTGCAAAGCCTGCTGCTGGTCTAGGGTTCAATTCTCTAGCACCCACATAAAACGAGACACAAAAGTAGAATAAGCATGTGGTATTTATGTGCAGTGGCAAGAGACTGTCTCGCACATACACGTGCAAATAAATAAGTAAATAAATAATAAATGTTTAAAAATATGGAGAAGGAGATATTGTTCAGCTGTTCAACCTGAATTCAATGCAACTGTACATTCACTGGCAGCAAAGACCATCTTCCACCTCTGTATCCCCCCATCTTGCAACAAGTCCTAAGTACCATCCATTTACCAAACTGAAAGATGATTTCTGGAGTCCTTACATTCAACTTCTTTTCCAGGCAATGCAAGTTCCTCCGCCTTACTCCAAGGTACTGGGAACGGTGTTCCTGCCACACACCCTCACCTTTTGTCCGGCTCCTCCTGTTCATCTCCTGCCTTCCATCTGGGCCCCAACACCAGTCAGCTGTGTGGCCTGTCCCCAGCTGACTATTCGGCCTGTGCCCGCTCGGGCCTCACCCTCAACAGGTACAGCACGTCCTTGGCCGAGACCTACAACAGGCTCACCAACCAGACCAGCGAGACCTTCGGTCCACCCAGGACTCCCTCCTACGTGGGGGTGAGCAGCAGCGCCTCTGTGAACATGTCCATGGGCAGCACCGATGGGGACACCTTCAGCTGCCCGCAGTCCAGCCTGTCAATGCAGATTTCGGGAATATCCCCCCAGCTTCCATACCTCATGCCATCGTCCACCAGCAATGCCTTCGCCACTAACCAGAGCCACCAGGGCTCCTATAACACCTTCCGCTTACACAGTCCCTGTGCCTTGTATGGATATAACTTCTCTACCTCCCCCAAACTGGCTGCCAGTCCTGAGAAAATCGTCTCTTCCCAAGGAAGTTTCTTGGGGTCCTCACCGAGCGGTACCATGACTGATCGGCAGATGTTGCCCCCCGTGGAAGGAGTGCACCTGCTTAACAGTGGGAGCCAGCAGAGCTTCTTTGACTCCAGGACCCTAGGGAGCTTAACCCTATCACCTTCTCAAGTGTCTGCGCATATGGTCTGAGGAAGCCTTTAACTGCGCTCCATTCTGATGGATTTTCCTGCTTGAAACAAAAAGCAATGTGGAAAGAGACTGTCGTTTGTAAAATGAAGGCTCGCTAAGGGTTCTGACTCTCTCATAGCAAGATTGTCATTGCCTATGGTATATGTGTATACTGTATATACCTCGCATGTAGCCTTTTGGTCTCTCTAGTTTATCCAGCTGCACGGTGTGAGCCTACACGTGCTGTATTTAATTCAACGTCTCAGACTCTTGAAACCAAAATGATCAACTTAAAACTCAGCAAGGATACTAACCAAAGACATTTGTTTTTTAAAGTTAGCGTACAGAGTGATAATATTTTCATACATATCTAACCAAAGGCTTGTAACTTCATGTATCAGAAAACTGCTCTGAGCAGTTTCATAGTAGATTGTTGATACTGTCTTGCGATTGGTTTTATTCTTGGACACAGTGTGAGATGCTAAAATAGGAAATCTGGTCGAAGCCTTAGTATTAGTGCTGAGGTAGATGGAATAATGAAGGATTACTTTTTTACATTCATGCTTATTTACCACAGACCTTGGGTCTATTAAAATTCATAACTCATAATCACTTTTATTTTCTGAAGGAAAATGGGAGAGAGGCTTGTAATTTCTTTTTAACTTGCCATTGGACATAGAAGACTCAGTTTATCTGCAGAGAATAAATTTTTACTATTTTGGATCTTTTACTCATTTCATTTAGTTCATCAAATAGGTCATTAAAGAACATCCCGTCGGCATTTTTAATGCTCACCAGGGAAGGAGTCTATGATATGAGCAATGCAGTGAGATATGTTGATCTTCATAAAACCAGAGGGAGATGCCAAGGTTTTTATGTAGGTTGGTTATTTTCATATAAGATCCTTTTTCCCATCATGCTTTGAGCCACCTGACCCCTGGTGTGTGAATAAGGAAAAGGCATTAATGCTACTTATTGATATCTCATAACTCTTACAAATTGAAACGTTCCTCCCTCTTTAACCTTCTTTATCTGTCTCTTTTCCAAAGCAGACAGGACTCGGGCCTTAATGGTGCCTGAAGGTTATCTCCCACCATCTATCTCTAGGGTGTAGTCAAAGGCCAAAGCCCATTACTAGAAAGGCCCCCATGGAGGACCAAGGGGGAAGACACTCATTATGATAAGTGAATTATAAAACTTTTAACCTCAACAGAATTTTTAACCTCAGAAACGAAGAAATGAAAACAGCATTAACTTTTCAGCGTCCCTAATTGCATAAAACATATACATGACATAAGAGCTTAAAACAGGAAACTTTGATATTAAATTATGTAACGAAAAGGCGATGGTGCCTTATCCTTCTATGAAGAAACTCGAATGTTGTGTCTGCGCATTTGCTTGTTGCATTTCATTCCTGTCTGACGAGTGAAGAGAGTCATTTCTTATCAATAGTTAACAGACTTAGTTAACTCTCTCATTTAGAGAGAGTATCACACCCAATTTACCTTTTTAATGAACAGGATTATTTTCAGATACCGAGGACAATATTCTGCTTAAACGGAATGTATGCCAGATGTGACTCGATTTATAGATGCTGACAATATTCCTCACGGAGTCTGTAAACATCCATATCGCTCTCAAGATCTAAGATTAGCACGAAGGGGCAGGAAATATTTGCAACAAGTATATCTAAAATATTGTGTGCGGTATTAATAACGGGACAAACATTCAGAAAAAGGCTTTGTGCTTGACATAATTCACAGAGAATAGTTTTCTCAAGAAAAACGTGAAACGTAATACTCACTGTCCATATTTTATTAGATCATAGCTAGTTTTGCTTGGTAATCTGAGATAATACCACAACGTGAGTAGAATTATTATTATTTGGGGGGGGGGTTAAAATTTAGCAATATTATACAAATGCAATTTCTTTTAGGTTTACTGTAAATATGAATCACCATGTCACTCCAAAGACTAACCATTAATTGTTATATTAAATGCCATACATACATTGATAACTATAATTATATATCTGTATTTTATTAAAAAGTGCTTAAGATATTATATTAAAGTGTGTTATTAAAACGTTTCATGGCTTTGGAGGGTAATCATTTTGATTGCCTAGAAATATTGTTCCCCAAAATAAGCACATACATGCATAACCCCAAACACAGCTTCTGGAGGTCTCAATTACAAAGCAGGAAGAAATGGGCCTGGCGTTCGTTTTCATGTGTTAAGGATAATTTCTTGGCGTGTTGACCGTGTCATTGAAGGTGATGGCCCTAACAAATGTCGAACACATGACAATCAGAGGGTGGACCGGCAGAGAGAGGCAAGCCTGTAAGACATGGCTGCTTGTACTGCTGACTGGTGATGACAGATTACTCCGAGGCCCCTTGACGGGAAAACATTCCATGGGACACTGAGATGGGCCGTGGGGTGAGGTTGCTCTATCAGACCAGTCACATTCTGAAAATTAACACTTGGTTCCATACAAGTCCCTCCCAGAGGTCAGCCGCTTTTCACAAGTGGGCCACGTTGTAGCTGACCCCGGATTTCTGGAATGTAGGGGGTCAGGAGACCTTCTGGGCTCCCAGAGGAGGCACAGGCCTATATAGGGAAAAATTCTTTCCATTAATTAATCAAATTTTGAAGAGAAGAAACCACTTAAAATGCAACTAGCTCCTCGCCTCTCCACCACCACCCCCAGGTTAAAAATGATCAGTCGTTCACACCTTACTGTGAAATAAACAGCAGTTTGGGAGCTAGTTGGAGCTTTGATTAGGAGGAAAAAGTAATTTTTGCAACAGGTCCGTTCTGGGAAGATTTGAGTGGGAAGGAGAAGGAGCGAGAAGAAATCCCCACCAAGCTGCAGATTCCCGTGAAATGCTAATGTAGACCTGTTAGTATAAGAGAGGAGAATATAACGCGGACATTCATTCCAGTTAGAGCTTTATGCTCAATACTTGCTCTCAATGTGAGCAGTGCACGGATTCCTCTGGAGGAATTTGTCTTATCAGCTTTCTCATCTATATGAAGGGTTTCCTATTCTCTCTGTTGGAAACGTGAGAATTCCATTAAAGTATCACCATGTTGTGTTTTAATGGCATTCATCATCCTTTTCGAAAACAAATACTCTGTTACATTGGGAGTAAGGTTAATTAATTATGCGACTAGTCAAATAGATGTACCTTGTTAGAGTACAATCAGTGATGGAAATAATATAAAATATTCAAGATATTGCAACATGCAGAAAATGCTTTGCAGCATATCTCTACGCTGATTGGTCATCAGACAGGTTTTATTGTGGGGGTGGGGCATTTTGATAGAGTGAGAACATCATTGCCTTGGGAATTAGGAAAATTGATTTCAAACCATGGATTTCTCAGTCATGATTTTGGGCAAATATTATACTTTAAATCTCCCATTTTCTTATTTGTGAAAGATATGATTAGGATGAGAATTTTTACTCTTCAGTTTCAAATTCATGTAGCATCTGTGTATAAATAGCTTTAGGTCAGTAGGCTACTTTCATGGAAATATATGTAAGTTGGAATGTCTTTATTTGGGGTACATATGTTTACATGGACCATAACAATATTGGATCATTAGGCTTTAATCTTTTAAATGGAACTGAGCGTTGCTCAGTTATAGTGTGTAGGACAGTTTTTATTTTCATAATTGAAGGAATGCATATTTAGTAATGTTTTTGCTATTTAATAGTGAAATAGTGCTTTTTTGTTTTTAAAATATTTTATTTATTCATTTTTCAAGCAGAGATACAGAGATTGAGAGAGAGAGAGAAAGAGAGAGAGAGCCCACCAGAGCCACTACTTTGTGGGTCTGGCATATGTGGGTCCTGGGGAATTGAACCCAGGGCCTTAGGCACTGGAGGCAAGTGCCTTAACCGCTGAGCCATCTCTCCAGGCTGAAATAGTGCTTTTAATTGCATGGCATAAATTATAATTATGGAATAAATAATAATCTTAAAAAATAGGCATCTTTCTGAGTCCATTCAAAAATGCATTTCTGTCTCTGAGAAAACACTTGGAAGGGTCTTTTGAAGGGTTTTATTCCTGCTGTGACTCAGATGTAATCACATGAAACAGCCTATTAACTGTGAAGTCCAGTGAGCTTATGCCTGACCAGGTCAACAGAGGTATTCTATGTCCATGTTTGATTTCTGTTATTCAGGCCATGAGAATAACTTACTGTTAAGACAAAGACCTTGTTCTGTACATTGGCTTTATTGAGGTATAATTCATACACCATGTAATCCATCTGTTTAAAGTGGATAAGTCAGAGGGTTTTAATGTAGTCAGAGTTGTGTGACTATCAACACTATCAATTATAAAACATTTTCAAACAGGAAAAACGCTATGTGCCTTCTAACAGTCACTCCCCTTCTCCCCCACTCCCCAAGCCTCAGGCAGCTGTTCATCTGTTCATCTACTTTCTGTCTCTATAGGTCTGCTTATTCTGGGAAAGTCACCTGAATGGATTCAGGTAGTGGGTGATCCTTTGTGACTGGCTTTCGCAAAGCATAATGTATTCAAGCTTCATCTATGCTATTTCTATATTTTATTTATTATTTATTTGCAAGGAGGGGGGGAGAGAGATATCACCAAGGCCTTTAGCTATTGCAAAAATCTCCAGTTGCATGGGTCACATTGTGCATCTGGCTTTGCATGGGTGCTAGGGAGTTGAACCTGGGTCTTTAGGCTTTGCAGGCAAGTGCCTTAACTGCTGAGACATTTCTCCTGTTCCTCATTAATGCTGAACATTTCAATAGAATGGGGATACCCATTTTGCAATTCTCTTCATCATTTGATGGACCTTTAAATTGCTTTCACTTGCTTTTTTTTTAAAGACAGGGTCTCACTATGTAGACCAAGCTGGTCTGGAACTTGTAGCAATCCTCCTGCCTCTGCTTCCAAGGTGCTGGGATCCTAAGCATGAGTCAATATGCCCAGCCTGTATTCACGGTTGGTTTAACTATTTTGAATAATGCTACTGTAAACATTTGTGTGGATACCGTGAGGACATACACTTACATTTCTCTTGGGGTGGAACTGGAGAGCTGAGGTAATCTTGCTCTGTTCTCCAAAGCACTGTTTCCTATGCTTATTAGCAAGGCGGAATTGTGCTTTCTCCTTCCTCCCTGTAAGTGGTTCTGATGACTGTAGTCAGCCTAGCAGACGTGCAGTGAGACTTTTTGTGCCTTGGATTTGCATTTCGCTGATGGCCAGCAACACTGACCATCTCTCCTATGCTTGGCTTTTTTTTGACTGTTTGTGTATCTTCTTTGGAGAAATGTTTACACAGATCTCTTGTTCACTATTTAACTGGGCTGTCTTTTTATTACTGGGGTATAACTTTTCTTTTTATAATCTAGATACGTGTCTCTTATCAGATATATGATTTGCAAATATTTTCTCTCTTTTCTGTGGGCGGTCTTTCGGCTTTCTTGATGGTGTCTTTTTGCATCACAAACGGTCTTAACTTTTTAGGAGGTCTAATTTATTTTTCTTCTGATGATAATGCTTTTGATGTGAAGGTCAAGATATTTTAAAGGACTTTTAAACTCTGGTGTTTTATATTATCATCAGTAGTAATAGTAGTAACGTAAGTACATTTTTAAGTGCTTTTAGGGCATACAAAATTAATCAGACTTGATAAATTACCTCTCCTCCTAACACGCCTGAAATATTCTTGGGAAAATATATTGTCCCTTCAATGTCTTAAAGGGAAGATAAAAGGATCCCAAGACATCATGAACTTTTGTCATCATAGAAGATGGTTGGAAATTTCAATGTTTCTTCAATCGATGAGTGTTTATTAAGGCTTAACTATTTACTTGACATTATTTTAGACACTTGGAGTGCAGCCGCGAGGGACGATGCCTTGTAAAAATGGTTTGCTGAAGGACCAGAAGCTTGCAGACTGTAATTGATCACAGTTGGGAGGGCAAAGTACTGCCTGTGGGTCTTCTAAGAGTTGATGCCCTTGCCCTTGAGATGACGTTACATGTCCCAGATGGCTGTGACATACCTCTTGCTTATCTGCCAAGGTACAAAAGGGATGCATGATCACCTTGACTCTGAACTTGTTTTGTGGTTTTCTTTGAAAATCCTAACATCATTTAGAATTCTTTTTTTTTTTCAATTTGGCTGTATGTACAGATCTATAGTGAGATATTTCTTCATTATTAGCAAAAACGAAAATAAAAAAGCTTGCTTGTTTAGGGTTTTGGAAAGCTCCTGCAAATTTTTCATGAAGGTATTTGGTGCAATGGATTACAGAGATTTGCAGATTCCTTTTTACTTAATTTTCCTAATTGCCTATCAAGGGAAAATTAGTTGAACCATACGTTTTTCAAACAAAATAGAAGCTCCCGCTATGCAGCAATTAAGGTCCTTTCAAGGCGTTTCTATCCAGGAGAGACAAACCCCGAGTGCTCCCTGCCTTTGGGAAAGTTAGCCTGCAGTGAATGAGTATAAGGCACACACCTTGGAAGAGTCTGCTTTTCTTAGTCTGATGGCCTAGGTGTATAGGAATAGAAGTTGTTTAAGTTTCTATGTTTTCTGTCTACTCAGGTCTACTGTGAGGTCACCAACAGGACATGGAGGAAAAACCCTAAGAGTTTCTGTCTGGAATGTTCCTTAGAGGTCTAAAAGGAGGAAGGTGTGGAGATCCATCCGTGGTAGCCATACTGATCCATGTACAAGAGTTCCCCATCCAAAATGTCCAGTAAATCCAATGATGGGCTCCTTGACAGATTGGATGAGGCTTCTTCTTCTTCTTGTCTATCCACACTTTCCGATCGAATTCCTTCTCCACATACCTTCTCATTTTCAAGAACTTATCAAAGACTTCTTTAAAGCCTCAGTGAATCCTTTCCCAGCTTCCGTTCCTCCCAACAGCTTTTCCCCAGGAGACCCAAACTCTTCCGCTAAAATGTTGTAACTCTGAAGATTTTTCTTAGAGAATAAACCTCACTGTGTGCTTTTCGTATAGGTCAGCCAGCCCACCTGCAACGGGAATCCATGGCAGAGGAGCTGTAGCCCATGGATTTTCACCTAAGCGTCTTACAAATAACTAATAAGGAAGAGAACACACAGAAATAAATGTGTGAATAAATGAACAGTCAAGTGGATTCATGTGTGAATAGTGAACAAGCCAGTGACAGCCCAGTAGGAAACCTTGAATTTGGAACAAGGTCTAGAGGTTTGTTTCGTGAGCTTCCCATTTGGCCTCTCAGAAGAGACAGTGCTGCACAGAAGCTTTTATGCAAAAAGACAGAGAAGGGAAAACTTCTGATGGAAATAGGGGAAGTGGAGACGTCAACGCATTATTCCCTTATTAAGTGTATCTAATTATGGATAATAAAATAAATATTTTATTTATTCATTTTCAAGCAGAGATAGAGAGAGAGAGAGAAAGAGAGAGAGAGAGAAAGAAAGAGAGAGCATCAGAGCCACCACCTTGTGGGTCTTGCATATGTGGGTCCTGGGGAATTGAACCCATGCCCTTAGGCACTGGAGGCAAGTGCTTTAACCACTGAGCCATCTCTCCAGCCCAAACTTCTGTTTCTTTTCATTCTTTTTTCCTGCTTGAGCAGTCTTATGAAGTAGAGAGTTGTGACTGATGTTTGTCTAAGTTGTGCCTCCCCTGAATGAAGCTTCTTCCAAAGCAATTAGGGTATTTCATGACCACCAAGGGAGCGCTTGGAGGAGAGGTATCACGTGCCTATTGGAGAGCATCTCACTAAGGAGCTTCCGTGCGCTCAGCTGTTGCTCTGTGGCTTCCATCTCCTAGAGTCTAGCTTACAAATAACCTGATGAAAGCATAGCTTTATCTGTCCTCGACATCCAGCTGCCCACAGATGTGTTGGTAACCACACTGGACAGTGTCATGGACGAGGAAGGCTTTAGGAGAGGTGGGCATGTTGTATCTTGGTGATTATGGGCCAGAGGCTCAGAGGAGATTACAGTATTAAACTCCTAACATGCCTCCTTCTAGATTATTGCAATCTGTGCCAGTAGGCTGGCATTATAATAATTTTCATTTAATTTAGAAACATGCGCCTATTTCCATCATGGAATATAACATTGTAGAAGAGCACCCTAGAGACTTCTCCAATTCCCCATGGAAGAGGAGCTCTTTGTCAAGCAAAACATTTTTCCTTCTTGGTAGGAATCCAAGACATTTAAGGGAATACTTTTGCTTATAGAAAAATTATTGTGAACCTCTAAGCACTTAGCATTGTGTTAGGAGAGCAACTTAAATGGCGAGGCACCGTGTGTTGGGTTTGGACATCTTTTCCTTGGGGCTTATGGGAGTATGTTGGCTTGTGTTTTGTTCTCAGATTTTTCATGGTAAATGTTGAAACAAAGTTTTGTATCAGGAGAGGGGGGAACATAGAGGATGTGACTGGAGTTATATGAGAGATGCAAGAAGGAGTCAAGGGGAGCTGTGAAGGTAACAGACCATTTGGTAAAGGCCAGGCAAGGGTGGTAGGAGTAGAGGTGAGTCGAAAGGTGCCACCCAGTACGTGTAAATTCGAACTCCACTGGGAAACCCAGCACAGAGCAGCCTACATACTGTGCACTGAGCACTAGAAAAACGACTAGGATGAGACTAATAATCTTGTATCTGACTTAATATTAATTAATTCAAATTTAAATTTTGGCCATACATGGCCAGGGATGCCGATGTTGGAGAAGAAAGATGTAGAAAGTGCAAAGCAGTATGTCATGTGTGTCCTAAGAGATCTGTGGTGACCAGGCAAAGGGGAAATTAGTGACCACAATGCACATTCATCCACGCACCCTTAGTTGTCAATTACGCTACGTAGTGTACATAGATATGCGTTATTTATTTTTGTGTTTCCAACGATCATGCGAGTTTTTTTTTGTCCACACTTCACAAATGAGGACACTGCCTTCAGTTTCACATAAGTTGAAGATTTGCTGATAAGCATTCACCCAGCTAATTACAAGTTGGGAAGAAGCCTACATCTTTTGGTGCCTACATGGAGTCTGATGGTATGAAAAGGAGGTAATATAAGAATCATTTGGCAAAATAATCCTGACTGAGGGAGGAAGGAGAGAGAGAAGGAAAAGAACAGGGCGAGGATGCTCTTTGCTGATATTTTTATTATCACTTAGTGGGGGATCTAAAACACATTAGAGAGAACCTTCTGAAAAGAAAAGAAAAAAATAAAACATGTTTTTGGTGACCCAGCAGCTGGTGTCCTCTTAGGGGAGAAGTTTATGTCAGGAACAGCAATTGGTTGACAGTCATCAAAATATATCCTTCAACGCGACCTCTCTTCTGCTTACCACCTGCTTGCAACATGCATCCTCCTACCACCAATGGACAGCTGAGGAATTCAGAGCTGAGGCTAAGCCAGTGGGAAGTCTTCATGATATTAAGAGCTCACTCTTAGAGATTGGCAGGGGAGCAATGAAAATGTCAGCCTGCCTTCACGTGAAGCTGGTTTCCTTGGATATATATATATATGACTTCAAAATGCTATGGGAAATTATTCATCATAGGGAGGTCTTCAGAGAAAATTCTTTTCTCCAGGCCTCTTTCAAAAGGGAACAAATATATTGGAATAGTGAAAACCAAGAGAATAATATAAACGATTTCCTTTAAAAATAATAAATCATGAAGAAGTTTATTTTAAATCAATTCTTGGGTATATGTAATTATATGTAATTTTACCATTTATTAAAGATGAAAGCAAATACCAATGCTTTATATTAATGGAAGTAGTTGTTTATTTTTGCACAAAAAATGAAATCTTTTTTGAAAATTTGGTAATATAGGGTATAGAGTATCTTTAGGGTTTTTGGGAAACACTGAAGCTGTTGGCAATTTTAAATTGAATTTTTCATGCAAATCCATTGCATTTTGATTATATGTACCCCACATTATCCTTATATTCCTCTTCAATCCCACCATACTCCTTCTAATATTTCTTACCAATTATTTCTTAAAGATAAAATTTATGTTGTGCCAAAGCTCACTGTCGTTTGGACAAAGGAAAATCCTACCAGTTTAAAATTCAAATAGGGTTGTTGAAATCATTGATTATTAATTTATAACATAAACTGGGATCTCAATCCCAAACAAGATATAATTTTTTTACAGTTTTTCAAATAAACAAATGAAGCAAAAAGATGATTCTAAAAAAAATAAAGGATTCTCCTATCCAGTGTTACTTATCTATATAAATGAGCAAAATCAGACTTTGAACTCAATTATATCTGATCCCAGAAATATTTTCACAATAATTGTGGTATCACAAAACATGATGCTGAACAACAAAAAAGATTAAATAGATTTCATTCAGTTTAAAACCTTTTTTGTACATCAGTGGATGTTATCAATGGAATGAAAAAGCAAACTCACAGAATGTGGAAAAATATTTGCACACTAATTTTCTCATGGGGTTAATTTGTAGAATATATAAAGAACTCCTGCAACTCAAAACCAATAAATGAACAGTCCTCATAAAAATGTATCAAGGGCAGACACCTTTAATCCCAACACCCTAGAGACAGAGGTAGGAGGATCACTGTGAGTTTGAGGCCAGCCTGAAACTACATAGTAAATTCCAGGTCAGCCTGGGCTATAGTGAGACCCTACCTCAAAAAACAAAACCAAACCAACATGCAAACAAAAAGGCATCAGGACTTGAATAAGTATCTCTCCAAAGAAAATGTACAAGTGGCCAATAATCACATGAGTAGAACTGTGATGAAACTGAGATCAAAGTCACAATGAGATACCACTTTACGTCAATTAAGATGACTATTACAAAAAAAGATTAAAACACAGAACCTAGCAAATGTTAGTGAGCATGTGAAGAAGCAGAGACCATTGTACATTACTTTTAGACATGCTAGGTGGTGTAATCATTGTGGAAGACAATTAGGGTCATCCCTTAAAAACCTGTCAGGAATTACCATATGATCCAACATTTCCATTTCTTAGGATATACTCCAAAGTTTGAAAATCAGGGAATAGGATTCATGTCTTTTTATACCATGTGCAAGGCAGTACTATTGAAAATAGTCCTCAAGGAGCGGAAAGACTGTAAGAGCCATGGTGGGGGAGGATGTCCAGAGACATGGCCGCCCTCAGTAACAACATACAAAGGGGGAAGCAGGTTGACTCCTAGGCTATCATAACCCCCTACCCCATGGACTGATCCAGTTTGCCCACGGAGGAGGATACCCAGCTGATTGGGGACAGGGAAGAGGGAAATCGGTGAACTGGGGATACCAGCACATTATTTGCTAATTCAGTGTATCTAATTATGGACAATAAAGATATAATTTATATATGTAAAAGAAGATAGTTGAATGGAAGCAACCTAAGTGTCAAATAGATCAAGACAAGATGGGTCTATGCAGTGAAATACAATTTGACCTCACAAAGGAATTTTTAAAATATATTTTTTCATTTTGAAATTTTCATACATGTATGTAATGCATTTTATTTTATTTTCCCCTAAAATACCCTCTCTTATCCCCCTCCCCATCTCACTAACATCTTTTCTTCTTCCCTGTTAATCCTCATTTTAACTTTCATGTGATTTTTCCCCCAATTGAGTAAAATTAGAGTTGCTGGCATGATCATAGGATGAGTTATTTACTGTACAATGGACAACCCACCAGTGGGTACACCATTGATGAATCTGATTTGCCTTCTCCCAACAACCATTATCTGTCATGAACTACTCTGGGAGGTGAGGATTCTCAAAGACCCTTTCACCATCACTGGGGAAATATCATCTTGTGTAGGATTCAGAAGCAGTTGTGAGTTCATGAGTGTCATATCTAGAAGACAGCATTCTGTGGCCCTCCTTTTCATCCTTCTGCTCATACATTATTTCCATCCCCCCTTCAAGAGAGTCCCTGAATCTTGGAGGGGGTGAATGGTTCAGACGTCCTCTTTGAGTCTGAGCACACAGTAGTCACTTATTTTCAACAATTTCTCCAACTATGCATCTCTGTGTTACCCCCTGCTTGTTGTTGTGAGAAAACTTCCATGACTGAGGCTTTAAGCAGTACTAACCTGTGATAATTTTGAATAGATGTCCCCCCCAAAAAAATTAAAGGTTTATTATAAGTATTAATTGTCTCCAGGCTTCTGGCTGGAGGAAATGTCACTTTTGGCCTAGCCTCCTGGGGACTGGCCCTTTCTAATTTGGATGCAAAATATTAGGGATAGATATGCAAAAGAAGAGCCAGAACCCAGGTCTGGCAGTTCTGCATTTTGTGAATTACAGTGTGCTTGCTTGCTTGCTTCTGGAGTGCTGTTTCTCTCTTTGCTTGCTTCTGTAAAAGGGAGCCAGCCTTTTTCCTTAACTTCCCCTGGATCTGATAGTTCAATAATAAATACTTTCCTCCCCAAATCTTGCCTGGTTTGGAGATTCATTCCAGCAGTGTGTGTCTGACTACGACATAACCTACGGGAACAAATATAGATAGATATCATAGATTTCTGTCCATTGAGTTTAACCACATAGTAGGTTCCTCCTCCCAGGACCTAAGTCTCTAGCCATAGGTTTTAGCTAAGTTAACAGTATCAGGCATAACTTCTCTCATATGGAGCAGACCTCAAATTCCATCAGAAAGTGATTGATTACTCCCCTAGCCTTCATGCCACTATTGCAACAGTGGATATATGTTGCCTGGTAGGTCCACTGTGGAGTACCCACGTTCCAAGCTAGGTAGGACTGTTGATGGTTTTCCTCTCCTATTAGCTTGCATAGCACCTTCTGTACAAAGGAAGCTAGCCAGTGGGGACTAAGCTTCCAGCTCAATTCTAGCTTACTTCCCCCCCACATATTGCCACAGAAATATGTGGTGTCTTCAGCAATAGGGACTCACCATTTAGTTTTGGTAGGCAACCTAGAGCAACATCAATAGCCTACATTGTTTCAGGAGTCTCTGTAACCTCCCTGTTCAACCACTTATTGGGAGGCATCTTGTCCATGGCACTGGAATTTCTGATTCATAACCTGTGGCTTCTGGGAACAGCATTACCCACTCATGTAGGGGACCTTCATTCAAATACTTTTACAAAATTTTATTTTTAATTATTTAAGAAAGTAATATATTTCCATATGGCTTACTCAGATGTCCCGAGTTTTGGTTCATTTTCACACCACCCCCTTCTCTCCCTCACCCTGCTCCTTCTCTGCTTCAACCTTTCCCTCCATCTATTACACCTCTTATTTTCAGGCCCCATGTGTTCTACTCTCCTCCCACTTCCCAGCTTCCTGCCCATGAGGTACTCACCTGACTTATAGCCACTAACATAGAAATTCAAAGACAGGATCCGCATTAGAGAGAACAGGTGGCATTTGTGTTTCTCAGAATATGCCACCTCACCCAATATGGCCTTTTCCCATTCCACCAATTTTCCTGCAGATTTCATAATTTCATTTTTCTTTACAGCTGAATAAAACTCAGTTGTATATATGTACCACATCTCCATCATCCCCTGGACTAAAATTCTATTGTGTTATTACAATATGGGTGAACATTGAAAATGCTATGCTAAGTGAAGTAAGCCATAAGCACAAAGGCAAAGGCTGTGTGAGTCGGTGTATACGATCATCCTAGAGAGAAGAGGCTTGAAGCAGATGGGAGAAGGAAGTAATTCATGGGTATAGAGTTCCCGTTTGAGAAGATGAAAACATCCTGGAGATGATAGTGGTGGTTTTACATCAATGTCAAATATATTTGATTCCATAGCACAAAACACTGAAAAAATCATCAAAAAGGGGAATTTTATATCATATAGATTTCACCACACTAAAATTTAAAGAAACTAAAAATTTTAAAGAAACTATAATGCTAGTATATTCATAAAACAATGATAATCTTAGTAAGGGAAACTTTAAAAAAATCCTCTTGGCTTCCAGTGACTAGATTGAGCCATATTGTCTGTCCATTCATTCACACTTCAGATCCTGTTGAACATCAGTTATGCATCAGGCATAACTCTAGGTGTTGGGAATATTGTGGTGAACGTGGCACAGAACTTCTCTGAACATGTAGCATATGAAATTTATTAGGAAAGCAGACAATAATCTCATGATCACTCAAATAAATGTATTTAATCAGCAGTGTACATGGTGCCCACGTGAAGTGTGTTGGTGAGCTCTGACAGCACTCCAGGAGGATGTGATTGAAGGATGGTTTGACTTTTTGATGCTAAACAGAATATTGACACTGTTGAGCTGTAGCAGATTCTGGAGTCCTCGTTTCTGTATCACAGGATATTTATAATAAAGCCTTCCTAAGGGAATGGGAGCTTGGCATGGTGGTACACATCCCAGTACCCCAAGACTGAGGCAAGAGGTTCACGAGCTTGAGGTCAGCCTGGGCTACAGAACTGTCTCAAAAGCAAGCAAATGATAACTAAAAAGACAAAATAACTAAAAGGAAAGGGGGCTGGAGAGATGGCTCAGTGGTTAAAGGTGTTTGCTTGCAATGCCCGCCAGCCTGGGTTACAGACACAGAAAGTGGCATGTGTCTGGTGTCCATTTTGAGTGTCAAGAGACCCTTGCCTGCCCTTACACAAGCACACACATGCACATAAATAAATAGAAATATGTGTCTTCAGGAAAGAAAGGATGAGAAATATTTCCAGTATTCCATCCCTTTGCCCATGTCTCAAAGTATGAGCTGGTTGCTTTTCCTGTTTTGGCTCTTGAGGGCATGGAGTTGCTGCTTTATAAGAAAATGTCCAATTGATGTCATTCCTTCAGTGATAACCATTTGCCTCCCTAGGGTCAAATACATGCCCTGTCTTTCTTTTTGGATGTCTTTTTATGTGCACAACAGCCTTTGTTTAAGTGCTGTATCCTCATGCAACCGTCTTTATTTGACAGTTAAACTCTTATAACAACAGTGCAAAGGAGCCAATTAAAATTGGACTTGTGAGATGCCATCAACTCAAAATCAGAATCAGATCAAAATCTGAGATGAGTTTCTGTTTGGAGCATTTTTCAAACGTGATAAAAATTATCATAGTGCCTTAGATCTTTGAATTATGGTATATTATAAAGTACTTGAAATATTTTACAGAATACTCATGGAAAGCCATTACTGACTTCAAGTTAAGTGAAGCAAGATGGTTCAATGGTTAAAGCATTTGCTTGCAAACTCGATGACCTGGGTTCAATTTCTCAGCACTTACATACAGCCACTCATGGGGCAGACTTGTTTGTCTCAAAGAAAGTAGAGCTCAGACAACTCTGGTCTTCACATGTGTGCCCATGTAAATACTTAACACCTAAATCAATAACTAAATAAGAAAGAAAGTTGTGTGGACATGAAGTTACTGTGGAGTCTGATTATCTGTTCACTTGTTCCACCTTTATTTTGCTTCTCAATTTCTCAGGCTTTTCTTTTCTCAGAGAGCCAGACCTTGTCATGAACTTGAACGTGTTGTCTGGATTCATGGCTAAGCTCAGCAGGAGACACCTCAGTAAATGCCCAGCGGCTTTTCCTCCTGATCTGTGGACACTTGGCAGACGCGTTGATGACAGTTGCAAGGGCCTTTCTAGCCATGAGGTCTGTGTCATCATCAGACCCCAGAAGCATGACTAATGGCTGCACTTGAGTTTGTTCACAAGTTGTCTACTTGGCAGTGGTGACTCGTTTTGACACAAACTTTTTCTGTAATCCTTCCATCTCATCAAGCCCCCCACAGATGCCACAGAGGAGGACATTTAATACTAATTCAGTTAATTATGCACTTCTTGTGCTGTTCTGAGCTCTTGGATAAGGAAGCTTGGTCTGTCCAGCTTGGACAGTCAGCATTAGAGAAACCGCCATGTAGGGTTTCTCAAGGGCAAGTTTGATTAGGAAGGAACATGGGACAAAAATTAAGCCTATGGAAAATCAAGGGCCCATGATTTGCTCTTAAGTAATTTTATTTTTGTTTTGTGTATTTAGCCAAGATAAATATTTTCTCAGTTTTCCCATTTTTTTTATCCTGAGTGTTTCAATGTCCCATTCTCATAATTCCCTTTCTAGAACATCATTGCCCAATGGAAATAGAAAATGAGCTACATGGATGGTTTTAAATTTTTTGGTGCCCACATTATAAAAAGAAATAGGTGAAATGAATCTTATCTTATTATTTTAATTCATTAATTAATTTGCACATATATGTTGGGATGGGGTATTCCAGGGTCCCTTGCTGCTGCAAATGAATGCCCATCAAGCTTTACATGAGTGCCTGGGGAATTGAACCCCAGCTGGCAGGCTTTGCAAGCAAATGACTTTAATCACTGAGATATTCTCCCAGCCCCTGAAATTAATTTGAATCATATACTTAACCCTGTATCTCCTGACTTAACTAAGAAGAACTTAGTAAAAGATTTGACGAATTTTTGCTTTTCATACTATGGCAACTTGAAACTTCAGTGTCACGTAAAGCACATTTCAATTGTGGATACTAAGTTTTCATTATAGCTCTTTAAAAACTACAAAGTTGTTATTAATAAAAATGTTCTGTGTTGTTTTATGGCTTAAAATTTTAGATTTAATTAAGTAAAATTAAAAATCTAGTTCTACAGTTACATCAGCCATAGTTCAAATGCTCAGTAACCATGTGGCTGCCATATTGGATGGCACAGGTCTAGAAGTCCAGTGCATTTTCCATTCTGTGGCAGAGCCTGGTCAGCATACTGTTAAAGTATCAGTGAAAAAGTAATGCTATCATTTAAGATTCCATTTCGTCCAATTTAACATATGCAGTCTTGTCCCTGAGTCTTTGGAAAAGTGAACACAAAAATGAGCACATATGGGGTTTAAAACTATCTTTTCTTTGGAAAGTAAAGACTGACAAGAGAAGCCCGTAGGCCTGGGATGTGGTATCATCACACAGTCCACAAAAGTAGCAGCCATTATAGTGAAATTGTTAGCTTATGGGAAAAGTATGAATGAGATTTTAAAAACATTTTATTTATTTGCAAGGAGAGAGAGACAGAGAGAGATAGAGAGACAGAGAGAAGACAGACAGAGAGAATGAGAGGTGCCAGGGACTCCAGCTGCCACAAACAAACTCCAGATGCTTGCACCACTTTGTACATCTGGCTTTAAGTAGGTGCTGGGAATCAAACTAGGTTGTTCGGCTCTGCAAGCAAGTGCTTTAACCGCCCAGCCATCTCTCCAGCCCAAACATGAGATTTTTTAAAAAAAA
>PVHP010004144.1:0-52725 GCA_004024765.1 Zapus hudsonius | reverse complement strand
TCTTTCTTTTATTTGCTAGAATTAGGTTTATTTACCCTTGGCTTTGCCATTTTCCCGAGAGATATCAAGGCATTAAAAAAGGCTCTAGTAAAACAAAGTTAAGATGTGTGTCTTCCTTCACACTATTGTTGAGTATATTTGAAGCCCAAGAGGAACAGCGTTGGGCCCCATAATCAGTTGCCAATCCTTATATACCTTTATACCTTTCCCTTTAGAAGCTGGGATTAATGTGGGAATGCCTGCATTGTACCCTGTCCCTTGATGCACCCATAACACATTACAGAAAAACCCTGCCTACACAGGCCGTGCGGTGGCTGTACTTCTTTCTACTCGGCACGGGGAACCTGATCAATTACTCCATTTAGCAGAAGCTCCCCAGCCAGCCTCTCTCTGGAAAATAGGTGAGAAATCCTTATATTCCCCTCAATATGTTAATCAGACAACTGGTATCACAGTTCTCTAACTGTGTAATACCAGTCCCCCTTGGCATATATATTTTATTTGGATAATGATGTGAAATTTAAGATCTACATTTCAATTGTGCAGAGCCATAGGCAGTTGTCAATTTTAGTGACAGACACACACCTCGAGCTAAATTCCTGTGCACAAGCAAAATTTCCAACAAGCGTAGCACAATTCTGGTCCCTTAATAGAAATACATTTTCTCCCATTGAGGGACAGTATTTTTAAACCGTTCGTTGCATTTCCTGGTATAGCAAATCATTAATGCTCCTGAATATTTCCTTTAACATGGGCACTGGTGACTTGAGTCATCAACCAGTGTGACAGGAAATCAGATGGTTATAACCTGATATCCTCCTTTTTCTCCAGCTGAACAGTGCTGATTATACAGCATCCTTCATTCCTCTGCAGTTTCTCTAACCATGCTGCTAGTTAATAGGTCCAAACCCTAAGCAAAAGGAAGAGCTCTCAACTGCTGAATTTGTAAGACCTTTGGATTCTCATACTGGAAAGAATTCCCACTGCTGATCTTGCTGTTGGCAAGTACATTAAAGAAACAGTAAGTAGGTGACCCTTGTGGCCTGGGGCATCCATGATGTGATGTGTAGCCTCTCACCTCAAGGTCACTGTTCAAATCCAACTGTAGCTAATGGGGGCTTGAAGAGGAGTGTCTGGTTATTCTAGGTAAAATTCTACATTAGAATTGTGAAAACACACAATTTGCCAGAGGAAAATGTACCAAAATAAACATCACCATTAGTATAACCCATTGATGTTGTGATTACCGAGTAAGTACTTCTCATTCTAATTTGACTTCTTTGAATCATGGTCTTAGGTAGATGAGTAGAGTTTGATTTATTTATTTATTTATGTGCTTACTTAATTGCTTTTTATTTATTTTTTTCTGATCAGAGTGCAAGGGAAATACAGTGAGAAAGGTCAACTATCATGCAGTGCAAGTCTGGGACACCAGTAGGGGTTACCTGGTTTTCTTGCTCCAATCTTGATGGGGAGAAGCCCCGTCTTGGCGTCCTCTGTTTGTGCACTCTCAGTAAGCATCAGGGACACAAAGTGTTACACAAAGGTGCATCACATGCACCTCAACTCTTTCTGGATTTATTTCCTTATGTATCATAGAAACACTTAATAATATATCCCTCTTAGCTCTGGGAGTCTGAGATTCTTGTATCCAAACAGCTTTCAGTCCCTAAGTGACCAGCATTACTGCCTCTCCATACACTTGACCATTATATTTCTCTGACATGAAATCTTCACAGGTTGAAATTCATTAAAAACATATCTGAAATTTGACCCTGTTCCTCTCAGGGATGTGTGCACATGCAGAAGTAGTCCCCTTCCTGAGTCCCAGGAACTTCACATATAGCAAAGGGAAAATACCATATACCTCAATGGGTACTGTGAATCAAAAAAGTAGATAGAAGACATAATGAGTAGAGCATAGTACTTATGTAGTAAGTAGTAGAATCTTAATCCACCAATAGTCATGATAGGACATTTTGTTGCTTATTTCCTGCCTCAAAGATCTCTGAAATTTGGACTTGTCTTTTCTCGGATACAGAGAATGGGCAAAAGTAAATTACCTGGTGTAAGCTGCTGTTGTCACAACCTCACTTCTCTGGAATAAAGTGAAGACATGCCTATTTTTCTTGAGCAACTCTAGAGACAGACAAAACAAAGTAAAGCGCTGTGAATGTGCAAATCAGCTTGGGCAAACCTTGAGTTAGAACAAAGGAAAACCAATCCACAGCTGAGTTAGAATATTCAAAGTAAGACAAGTGGGGATGAATGAACTTTGCAAGAGAGATGGAAGATAGCTTTGTGACTCATGATCAGTCCATTTCTAGACTTAATTTACATGTCTCATCCTCTCATATTTCTCCTGTTAAGTACATCCAAATTACTAATGGCCATGACTCATTGGCATTTCATGAGTAAAAATGTCCATGGAAGATTTTTTTTGCATTATTAAAATTCTTACTTTTGTACCTCTCTGTCCAGTGGAGGGTATTTTTCTTTTCTTCCCTTAATTATGTAGTAGATAATTTTTTGGTGTGAAGGCAGTTTTGTGCATACTAGGATGTTTACCAATGTTTTGAGTTTTTATACAACAGATGGCCATAGTGCAATCCTAACTGTGATACTCAAACTTTGTCCAGTTATTTTCAAATGTCCCATGGGGTGGCAAAATTTGTCCAGTTGACAACTATTTAACATAAGGATCCTTTTGCCTCTCCTAGCCTCCTGGGAGAACACCACCCAAGAGAGGTGAATAACTGGCATTTTCTCAGTGAATCAAGAACCTGCATTTTGGTGTATACCCAAATTTCAAGGCACCTGTAGCCAGTGCCTACCTCTCTGGCCTCCTCAAATGTTGTGTAAGTAACTATTATTAGTATTACTATTATTATTATTTAACAGTAAGGATTTGGAAACAGGAACTAGAGGATTGGCGTTTGTTTTTATTTGACAGTTTTTGAAATTCTGTGGCTATTGATCTTTGATGTCTTCCAGATGGAACATACACTAACACACACAGTTGTTGATTAAAAAGAAAAGTTTCATATTGCAATTGCCAAGAAAAATCCAGAAGAAAAAAAAACAGTGGGTCTAGTAGAAATTCATCCACAAAGGAATAGCAGTGCCCTGGGAACTGGAAACCCAGAGAGGCAGCATGATGGAGCTGAGCTCTTGGGTGGAAAATGCAAATCAGGAAGGTTCTCTGCACCCAACCAAAGCCCTGTACTTCAGTGCTAAGACAATTCAACTTCCCCAGTGGTTGATTGGCACTTATATATTATTATTATATATTATTATGAGTGAGTGTATGAAAATAATATCAGAAAAGCACTAAAAATGAGAAATGACTCAGCTCCATGTGATCTGCACGAGTATGAACTCCAGAGATGCCTGGAACTCTGCAGTTTCCAAATGTGGGTTCTGGACCACAGGCAAGGACATGAATGTGGCTGGCAATTTCCCCAGGCCTCCTCAGTATATATTGTTATGTGTTAGCTATAGAAATATGCTGTTGACATTATTTTATTTTGCTTTTATGCCCCAATTGGGAGGTTGAAACCCTGAATTCATAGAAGACCAATTTCTGGAATTTTCCTATCCAGAAGTGGGCAAACTAGTTCTTAAAGCAGACTTTGAAATTTTGCCCAACCAGTGCTATTTTCCTGCCCAAGGGTAGCAGCTCAAGAAAAGAGAAACTGAAGGGAAGTTTACTTTAAGTCTTTAGGAACCAGCAGCATTTGCTGCCACCCCTGTTCCGAGGTCACTGCCATGGCTGTCTCTTCTCTACATGCAGGTGCTCATTGGCACTTTTATTGAACAGCCAAAATCCAGTAATATGTGAACAAGTAGTACATTGTATGAGAAAAAAGGTAAGATAGTTTTGACTTTGGATAATCCTTAAAACATTTGCTAAATGCAGGGATTTAGAGGTATGGGTAGCTGGACTCTGCTGATCCAGATCACACATACACTCTCATCACAAGAGAGTTCACATTCAGCCCACCTGATATCTTCAACAGATCAGTGGGCCCTTACTTACCAACCTTGCTGTCTTCAACTCTGGTCAGCACTTCTTATACCTGTATGCTCACTGTGAGTCAAGAGTCCAATCAGGTCACTGCAGAAATTTGGCAAGGAGCATAGCTTACAATCTGTCAGCCTCTCTAAACATTGTCATTATTGGTCATCTGTGCTTTTCAGGCCCAAAGGTATACCAACGCAGAGGAAACCAAGTCATATTGCTTTATGAGAGTGGATTACATAGTTGTAAGATTAATTTTCAGGCAAGTTTCAAGTAAGGAATTTAGTATCTCAGAGAAATAATCTCATAAATGTTATTTGTAATGCCCTTAAGAAATATTCCCATAGTTCTTTACCAGAGTTCATTCTGATAGTTCACCCCAACACTTGTGTGCTGTAACTTGAAAGAGTGCCCTTGCATAATCACCAACTTTCTTTTTTCTTAAGAATCAAAATCAGAAGAGATTGAGAAATGGTCTGTTTGTGAATGGTGCCTTTAGACATCTGTTATTTGCTGGTCATCTGGGAGAGGAAATAGGACAAAGGACATGAAAGGTGATTATGATTCAAATGATTTTTAGCCTTTGATTGATTGACACTTCACTAGTCCCTCATTTCCTTCATTTGGCAATAACTTACTTCATTCATGCAAGAATCTGAGGTGTGCTCATCATATCAGCATTGTAACTAGCCAGCAACTCACCAGTTCCCAAGGGAAGACATTCCCTGAGTAGAAGCTTTTCTTAGATTTGGGGTGATTTGATCAGATGTTCTTCTCTGATATTGTTTTCTTGTACCTTATAAGGAAATTAGAAATATCAATTTCCCAACCTGCTTCCCATTCCAGGTACCAACGATGGTGCATATCCACTTTGCTTCCAGTAAAAAATAGCACAGACTCCTTTTCAAATAAAGGTAGCCACCCCAACCCTCAATACTCTATTTTCAGCCATAAATAAGTTGTAATCAGAAAAAAAAACTTTGGAAATAAAAGAGAAATGGGATGGGTTATAAATTGTAAACATTTCAAAGATTTAAAACATGCCAGTCACCTTTAAAAATAGCTGTGATAGGAATTGTAAAAGGAGGTTGCCATCAGAATTTAAATGAGGCAAGATGTTTAATCCCATAGTTTCAACAGATATTGATATAAGGAGCTGAGAAATGTGTCCTAACTTAATGACATCTAGAGAAATATTGTAGTCAGTTTCTGAAAGATCTCTAAAATAGAGCACGATCAATTACCTTAAAAGTTGCTTTCAGAATCAAATGAGATAACTTTAGAAGGTAATTTGAAAATAGGAAGAGATATTTAGTATCAGATATTATAACAATGTGGTTATTTGTTTAAATATTACCTATGACCCAGTGCATTATTTTGGCAGATCATTGAAGGGAATAAAAGAGTGGGTTTGATCAAGATTGCCTGGCTACCTTGTTAAAGCATATGGTGATATATTCATTGCATTTTGTTTAAGAAGACTTTATCACCATTGTCTCCATTAAATGATGAAGCTTCTTATGGCCCAGGGCTTGTTTTGTCCCATGAGCAACAAAAAGCAATAGAGAGGTTGGACGGTGTGTAGAATGATTACAAACTATTGCTTGATGCATGTGTTTCTTGCTACTTTGGGTGGCTTTGATCCATTTCCAGTTGCCTATTTTTTTTATCTTAACTCAGGAAACTTAATATTGGCTATAGATAATATTTGTATAGACATGGACACTTTTTAGGGAAGCAACCAAATTAAACATATGACAGAATACATGATTAAAAATTTCTTGGGAACTGTAGAAATAGGATGTTTGCATTTTGTCTAATTTATCTTTGAAAAAACTATCAATTTGAAATATTTATTTTTTTAAAGTAAGGATAGTTTTGACATTCTTTAATGATATCTCTTTTTCACAAGAAAATTTTCAACTTTCAGATAAAAAAGTACATAACTTCTATATTTTATTTACCAATACCAGGAGGGCAGTTATACAACTTTATGTTTTTACTGTATGTAAGATAATATTCATAAATATAAATAAACTATTAAATTGCTCAATTAATATATTAAGGCTTATCTAATACATGATTATAGTTATAGCTTAATTCCTTTTTCACAATAGCTTATATATAAAAGTCACTATAAATTTCTTGACTAGATTTGCACTGTGTGTATGAGCATATGACAGGTGTGAGTGTATTCATGGGTGTAAGTGTATATGTATACACTTGAGTTTGGAGGCCACAGGTAAATATCAAACATCTCTCTTAGTTGTTCTGCAGCTCATTTCTTAAGATAGTCAGTCACTGAACCTAGGATTAAACATCTGGGGTAGATAAGCTAGCCAACAAGCTTCAGAGATTCTCTGCCTCTTCAGCACTGGGGTTATACATGTTCATTGCCATGCTAGAGAACAGCACTCAGAACATCACACTTGTGTGGCAAGCCCTTTACCCACGGAGCCTTCTTCTAGCTCCCAGAAATCGATTTTTTAAATAAACAAAGTACACTGGTTTTACAAAAATTGTTGTCAAATGACACTTGAAATATGTTTGTAGCACATATTTTAATTATTGGAAGAAATAAGCCTTAAAACAAATGGCTTTTTTTTTTTAAGATTGATTATCTGGTTCTTTTTGTTCTATGACAAGGAGATTTTATATTTTACCTATATTTGTGAAGATAATTATACCAAAGAAAACAAAACAGTTTACAAATGCAAAATAAGTTCAGCAATATGAAATTATAAATACTCCTTCTAAACAATAGTGGGAAGGAAATTTGCTAGTTTTTAGCTGACTCCTTGAAATGCTATTAATATATTTCAGTACCACCTGTACTGCAAGCCATTTGGAGTGTGAGCTTTGTCAAGCCCACGCAGTACTATTCAGTGCCTGGATTAGATTCCACCAGAAGAGAGCAACACAGGCCTGCATCCTGCTCCTGTGAGGTTCAAAACCAAATGATCAAAATCATACAGTGAGTAAAAACTTGACAGCCAGCAGAGAAAGCGGAATCATTGTGTGTGCTTTTCTAATGTGTCCATGTCTTTAGATATGAGGAAGACATACCCTTATGTCACAGGTATTTTGATTAATGATTCCTGATTATAGTTAAGAATCATATGTAGTTTTATGTCCCAAAGCTATAACAATAATGTAAAATATTCAATACTGGTAAAATCAAACAACAATTCCTTACAAAGAACCTGCAATTGTCCAAAAGCCAACCATCCCACAATTTTTTGTGCCCCTTTTAATGACTGTACATACTGGAAGGAGAGTTCCACATCTGTAATTGCTCTCCTCATAGAAATGCAGAGAATACCACCACCGTTCTATGAGAAACGGGGAAGTGTCAATAAGATGAAAAGCAGAGAGTGTGGATCATTACAGCCTCAGAAAAACTTAGTTCTTTCTAAAAACTACTCCTCCCTCCAAACCTAAAAAATATCAGAAACCAATGGTGCCTCATGTGCTGCATGTTCCTGGATTCTTCATTAAAGTTGAGGGATTAAACATAGCACTTTAGCTAATTAATTATAGTTTGATCGTTTTGACACCTCCAAATGACTCATCCACATACCTTGAAGCTTTGTCAACTCAATTGCATCTTTATTTTTGTTGCCTTTAACCAACAATGAAGACTAATGCCACTCCATCTAGTTTTCAATCACCTCTACAGAAGTGCTCCCCTGGCAATGTGCAAAGACAGACCTAATTAATCCCTCATCTGCCCTCCGTGGTGTCTATACATCACACTGGCAGTTGGAACTGCTGCTTGTTTTAAGGCTATTGCTGGAATGAAAAGCTCATCTGTTTTTCAATAATTTTACCACAGGTGGTGATTTGTAATTAGAAAAGGCAGAATCAGAATTTCAGTGTGTGCATGTGTGTGTGTCTATGAATGTGCACACATGGGCTTGTATTCTTTATCAGTTATGATAAGTGTTTCTTGTGAAAAACAGGACATAAATGAAAACTTCTAATAGAGCAGGAAAAAAGCATGACTTTTCCACTTCAAGTCTAACAACAGAGTTTTAAAAGAACAATATGTTTGATTTTTTTCTTTTGTGCATTTTTTTCCTCCTTAAAACGATCCAGTATTCCACACAAATTAGATCAGACACTAAAAGAAACTGGAAAACCTGAAAATTCAGCAAATGTCAGGTGTTTCTGGTTGGTGGGTGCTTATAGTGAGGGCTTGATGCTAAATTTGAACAGCTAAGGTTACTGTTCTTCCATGAGGCCTTCCTCATCCATCCCAGCTTGCCATTTCATCTTCAACAGACCACGTGTTCTAAGACATTTTCTCTTACCTAAAGGGTAGGCATTCTGGGACTTCAAACTTTCAATCTGGGGATACATATTATAGTTCTTCAACTATATTACAGCTCTTTCAGTGGTGGTGTTTTCCTTTTGGTCCTAAAATTGTAAAGCAAAATTGTTGACATATCTAAATAGATTAGATAGATAGATAGGTAGATAG
This sequence comes from Zapus hudsonius, assembly GCA_004024765.1. Classification (NCBI taxonomy): domain Eukaryota; kingdom Metazoa; phylum Chordata; class Mammalia; order Rodentia; family Dipodidae; genus Zapus; species Zapus hudsonius. The sequence continues at coordinate 44,221 of PVHP010004144.1, read as the reverse complement.
ATAGATGATAGATAGATGATAGATTGTTAGATAAATGATAGATAATGATAGATGATAGATAACAGATGATAGACAGACAGACAGACAGACAGACAGACAGACAGATAGATAGATAGATGATAGTTATACATGATGGATAGATGATATATAGATGATAAGTAGATTTGATAGAATTCTTTTCATGATTGCAATATAAATATTTTAATAGACAAGACTTCACTTGCATGGTAGAAGAGACATCATATGTGATTGTGGCAGAAAGCCCTAACATGAAGAATATAATGTTATTCATGCTGTATGTGCTTCTAAAGAACAGTGGCCTTATTTAGTGTCCTTTGAGAAAAACTACATTAAAGATCCTATATCCTTCTATAATTATGGAGGGAAGCCTTGACAGATGACTAGGTGGAGAAAGGGAACATTGAATCAAAGGCTTTCTGCCAGCTTGTGTTAATTGGCATGGGATGAGGCTAGTTTATATTTTTGGCATCATGGAAATATGAGGGTACATCATGCTGCAGAGATAGGAGATTTCTGTTAGAGATCAAGTATGCTTACAGGACAAAAAAAATCCCATTAAAAGAATCCCAGCCACTGTTCTCCAGGGCAATTTCTCCATAAAGACAAGCTTAAACAACCACAGTAGAGTTGATTCATATTCCATATCTCATTGTGTCATGCGCTTACTCCTTATGATCATTGGAGCAACATCATATGTTGGGAAGGCAGTCAGATCCTTGTTCACCACTCATGTAGTTCTCTGTATTTTCAGTATATCAATATCTTCACATGTTTAATTTCATATGCATTACCTGCTATGCTCACCCACTGGTCAAGGAAATCTACATACTGTAATATTATGGAGTAGTTAAGATCAAATTACTTACTTATGAGAGAGGGAGAGAACGGAGAGAATAGAATGGAATGGAATGGAATGGAATGGAATGGAATGGAATGGAATGGAATGGAATAGAATAGAATAGAATAGAATAGAATAGAATAGAATAGAATAGAATAGAATAGAATAGAATAGAATAGAATAGAATAGAATAGAATAGAATAGAATAGAATAGAATAGAGGCAAGCCAGGGCCTCTTGCTGCTACAAACTCAGATGCCTGTACCATTTTGTATGTCTGGTTTTTCATGGATACTGGGGAACTGAACCCAGTCAGTTAGGCTTTGCAAGCAAGCATCTTTAATCACTGAGCCATCTCTCCAACTCTAAAGGTGATATGGGGAAACATTGGCACAATTTGTTTTTTTGCCACTTAATCCCCCCCCCCAGTTTGTGTCTTCTAATGCAAAAGAATTATACACAGGGACAGAAATAGATCTTAACACACATTTATTCAAGATTAATTAATTTAGGAAAAGGGGAATTGGATGGGGAAGCCTTCCAGTCACCACGTGGGAAGTTACAGAGTTCTTCAGCCACCAGTGTGGGGAGAACACATGGAGAGTTTAACAGAACTTAAGTTGTTCAACTAAATAAGCAGAAGAAAAGATATTAGAGAGCTCCTGTCATAAGAAAGAGATTCATGAGGGAAAAAGTCTGGAGCCTGTCCTTGCCTTCCTAAGGCCTGGATCAGAGGTTCTTCTATTCCATTGCCATGTGGGGAAGACACCGGCTTCTTCTAGGGAAGTTAATTTAAGTTCTTCCCAGGTGAGTCAGAGAGACAGCTGATTGGTTCATATTTGACCAATCAACCCCTAGGTTGTAGCTCTAGCTAGACACTTCCCACTCAAGGGGAGGGGTGTTCCCTGAAGAAGCCTGACCCTGTCACAAAGGTATATTTTTATGTTTCTGTATTGTTTTTAAACTTTAGTTTTGTTTATTGATTTTCTTAATCACCTTATAACTCTCAGTTCAAGGTGTTTACTCAGATTATTATCTCACCTTAGTATGGTGTAAAGGTTTATTTTCAGCCTTCATTCTTCAATATTTCCCAACATTGATCTTTCTCTTTAATTAGACTTTTCTCTCACACATTGCAGTTATGTTAGACATTTCCATTTAGCACACCATTTCCTTCAATATGGACACCCTCCAGATCTCAGATCCTTATATGGAAATTTCACTCTGTGTTGTTGAGCAACAATGGTGGACCACAGTGACCACTGTGGGATCTCAATCTTTTTTTTCTTTTTTATTGTCCATAATGAGTTACATTGTTTAGTGGGCCAACAATGAGTTGTTATCCCCAATTCCTCATTGCCCCCCTTCCCCATCCCCAGTCAGCTGGATATTCTCCTCTGTGGGCCATCTGTAGCAGTCTTTGTGGTAGGGGACTGGGTGGATAGCCCAGTCTTCAGCCAGGTTCTCATGACCCAGGTGTGTTGTTATTGAGGGTTGCCAAGTCTCTGATATTCTCCCCCACCACGGCTCTCACAATCTTTCCGCCCCCTCTTCTTAGCATGTATTTCTCATCATGAAGCTCAACTCTCAGCACCAGGGCAATAATCAAATTTTGCTGAAAGACATCTCTACACTTTTATTGGCATTTTATTCTGGTAGCATCATTGTACACACTAATGTCTTAGTCCCCTAACTAAATTATAAGCATCTCTCTTCTTCTGTTTTTCTTAGTCCTTAGTGCACAGCATATTCACAAGTAATATTGGCTGATTTTTCTTTTAAACAACACATGCAGTATTGTCATTATATTTCCTGACTATACACTTAAACAAAAGAGGAGGGTGAATATAAGATACTGAATGTCTCTACAAAAGAATCACAATTTAAACTCTATAATGAAACTAAAGTCAATAGAAAGACTTGCATTTTTGCAGAATTGAGAAAATATTTCAGATTTAGACTTATATTAAGCTTGAAGGGATCTTATAGCTAATCTCTTCTAATGCCCTCTTTCAACAAATGAGAAAACTGAGACTCTGTGAGAAGTAACTTGATTTTTAAATCAGTCACAGAGTAACTAAATAAAATATCTAACAATATTAGAACAACTTAATAATATATATCATATTTCCAGTCATAAATACATATATTTCCCCATTGTAACATTCTACATTTATTATCCTGCTTTCTTTTGTTAGATTGGCCAATTATTAGAAGCTCACCTGCTCAGTCCACATCACAGGCAGAAGTAACATTGGCACCTCTTGTCTCTCCCTGGTGAGCTCCTACATTTTCTGAGTTAAAGTTATATTACCAACTAATTACTCATCTCTCATTTCTCTTTTTTCTCATCCTTTCTTTTCTTTCTTCATTCCTTTCCTATATTTCCTTCCCTCCATTTCTTTCTGTATCTTTCCTTCTCTCCCTCACTCCTCTCTCCCCTTTCCTTTTCCCTGCCCTCTCCCTGGCCTTCTCCTTATCCCTCTTCCTTTCTCTTCCCTTCTTTCTTCTAAAATATTTTACTTGGTTAACTCAAAAGCATTTTGAGGTAAATATATCCAAAGCTACACTATATTTTCTAAGCTGCCCCAGATCTAGTTCTACTACAGTGTGTTGGGAAAGCTGGGTGGCTGATTCCACGCCATCTCTCTTTGCTGTGTCAACTTACCATCAGGGAATCAGGGAAGCCTGGTTATTCTACCATCTGGATGTCTCTCCATGCCTGTGGATAACTGTATTCACCCTAATCCATGCTAATGTTGACTCATTCATTACTGTATAAGTATCCTTTCTGTTCTCTGTCGTCCCAGTCTGCCAAATCTTTTGTTTTTCCACATCACATCCATGGTAATCTTATCAAACCTGAAAAAACCCTTAGGTGACTGAAGCCATTGAGTTACTGTTCCATAGAAATGCCCCAATGACTAGGTCCACCAGTATCCTGTCTGATGATGCTTTCGTATATGCAACTTCAGTGACCTCTTTCCATTCTGGGGAGCATGGCATGTTCCTTTTCAACACAAACCCTTAAGTCTTTAAAAAGAATTCCTTGCCTATCCCCTACCCCTTCCCATACCTATGCCTTGTTTATTCTTACTCATCCCCTAGAACTTATTCTTGTAATAGATCTGAATCATGACTCTTCTCTTCTGTCAACACTGTTCACCTAGGTGTCTGAGAGGAATAACACATTTTCACATTCTAGTGCCTCAGGAGACAAGCCTGGCAATATGAGTCCAGGCAGTGCACCCTGCCTATCCTATGACTTGGCACCAGCTGTCATGAGCTGTGATCTAAGATCTTTTATATTCACACAGGACTTAGAAACAAGACCTTCTTCTTTGTTCCCAAGCAGGGCTTGCAAGTCTTGCCCCACAGGAAGTCTTGAATTAGCCCTGAGGTACAGTTCTACCATCTCATGGTCAGGCTTTCAAGCACTTCAGCCTAGCCAGTGGGAGGTATGTTCAGTACAATTCCTATCAAAATTCAAATAGCATTTTTACAGGAATATAAAAAATATCATAAAATTCACAGGAAATCACAAAGGATCACTAAAATCCTCTTAGGAAAACAATAATGCCAGGAACATTACACTAACTGATCTCAAAATTTACTATAAAGATATACCTTGAGGCTGGGGTGATGCCACACCTCTTTAATCAGAGCCCTGGGGAAGCAGAGATCATTGGCCATCCAGTCCAGCCAAATTTGTTAGTTTCAGACCAATGAGAAGTGGGTGGTCCTTCTGAGGTTGTCCTCTGGGCCCTCCACATCACACATGTAAATGTAAGCCTGCACATACACACATAAACATCACTACATATACAGGAGTCAAATCATGGTGGGTAGTGTGTAGTTTATTGGTAAAGCATGTGCCTCAAATGTCCTAGGGCCTAGGTTTGGCCCTAGCACTGCAAAACAAAGAAATTCTACCATGGTATTGACAGATCAACAGACATAGACTGAAGTTACACAATAAGTAATCCTCAAATAAATCCACACATTTATGTTCAACTATGATTTGACCATGTTAAGATATCATCCTATGAAGAAAGATGACTTTTGTCAATTTACATTGGCTAAAAAAATTTACCTTCGACATGCACATTCAGAAAAATAACATTGGACCTTTACTTCATTCCATTTTAAAAAATAAAGAACAAATACTCTCAAAATCGATTAAAGAATTTTAAAAATGGGCTAAAAACAAAGTATCAAATTTTGTAGAACTAGGATAAAACAGAGACAGTGCTCCTCAAGAAGTCCTGGTTAGAATGTTTGTTTGTTTGTTTGTTTATTTGTTTTAATTTGAAAATGACTTCAAAAACACCAACATCAAAATTAGAAACATGCAAGTGAAATTTATCAAGGTAATACACAGTCATAGAAACAATTGTGCAGTGCAAAGATAACCTACAGAATGAGAGAAAATATTTGCTAGCCTTACATCTGAGGAGGGGCTAATATCCACACTATATGATATAAGGAACTCATAAGAGTCAATAAGAAAACAGACAATTGACTTTATAATGGACAAAGGGCTTGGGTACACATCTATCAAAGGAGACCATACATAAGTCAGCAGGTGCATGGGATGTGTTCAATATTACTATTCAACAGGGAAATGTGAATTAAATCCAAGTGAAACATATTTTTAAACATGTAGGAATTACTTTTATCAAAAATGTCAAGATAACAAGTGTTCATAAGTTTGAACAGTAAAGGGAATACTTGTAGTTTGTTAGTGACAATGTAAGTTAATACAGAATTATGAACAGCAATATGGAAGCCTCTCAAAAATTAAAAATAAACTACTGTCTGGTCCATCCAATCTCCCTCTTAGTATATATGCACAAAGGGATTGAAGCTAGCAATTTATGAGATCTGTGCTTACATGTACATTGCTGTATCATTTATAATAGCCACTGTAGCTAATCAAAGAAAATATGAATAAATTATGGATGGGTAAAAATGGACATGCACAGTGATTCCTTAGAAAAGAAGAAAATTCAGTGCCATGGAAATATGAGGAACACAATGCTTAGTGAAATAACCTCAGTACAAATAAAATACTGTATGATTTCACTTCTATCTGGTCACATGTATGAAAATTTCATAATGAAGCCAATTACTTTATAAGCTAACTTCAAAACCACTAATAAAAATTTAAAAACAAAATATTCAAAGCCATTATACAAACATATAACACAAAACAAATTTCTGGTTTTATGTAATTTGTTTACTCCAAATGAAAAATGGACAATTTCAGGTCTTTCTAGTCTGTTTATATCTGCATGTATTAAATAATGTCTTGTGATAAGAAATATAACCTTAATGAAGCATTCAAAGTAAATTCTCTGAAACAGTTGGGAAAGCCTCTCTTAAGCAACTGTGTGATTCTATAACCTGTGCTCTGTATAGTAGATTGTATTGCACACTGCACTTGTCCTAAACAGTACTTATTTTTATTTGTAACTCTGAGGTCTCAATTCTACATCCAAGCTGACAGACTACTTATTCTTCAAGTTATTCATTCCACTTATTAATTTGTTCTTTTAACATATTTTTTTTATCTTTCCTGTGTGCATTGTGTCTGTTCATGTCTGTGGACACTGGTACCCGCAATCCTCTTAAGGAAATCTAATCTGCGAGTGGGGGTACAATCCTTGCATATTATTTACAAAAAGAAATCATTTTCACATACACTGAAAAGCCACTAATCCAATATAGCAGGTATTTTCATAAGATTTCTCAAAGTTCCCAATGAGAATGATTAAAGCCTCACCCTGCAATTCCAAGACAAGGTCACTTTCATGGTTTGTCCACAGCTGTACAGACCAACATTTCCACTAGCTCCTGCCAACAGTACCCATGTACCCCTCCTTGTTTAGGAAATTAAACAAGAGCGGATATGATTTATGTTACCCAAGATGCACTGCAGTTCTACTGGAGATCTTCAAAGAGACCATCTTGCTTTGAAGCTTACATGCTCACTTTTCCTTGTGGTGGACCCACACTTGGATTCTAATGATCCATCATGTGTTCCTGCTTCTCATTCTCTCTTGTGCTTATTCTCTGTGCAGGCAAGATATCAATATAGAGCACTCATTGCCACCCCACGGTACCTCCAGGTATCCAAAGTTCACCTTTCCTTGGTAAAAAGGGGAAAATAGGCTCTTTTAGTAGCCAGCATTTTCATGATAGAGAATTGTTACAGAAGTGGTAGGTGCTCCTTAATCAGTTCTTTCAAGCTCTTTGAATTAACAATCTTCACCTGAGCAGGAGGCTTATTGCCCAGCTAAACCCCAAGACAGAGGAGAGTCAAGTATAGTCTCTGACCATCCATCATGAATCTCTTCTATCTCCCTTCACTGATTCTGCTACTGAAAGTAGATTACTTTACCAGACACTTGGTCAAAAGGAGTGAATTTTTTTTTCTAAATTTATAATTGTTACCCAATTATACTCTGGGTCCAGTCAAGCCCTAATTCCTCCCACACATGCATACAATTCTAATCATATCCAAAATGGATAAGTTCACATACTTGCTAAAGGAACTCCTAACTTCCTGGCTAAACACTTGTCTTTGAATATTGTGTGATAGATGAAGATGTGTTTGCCAAGGGAAGGTGAAGGACTGCTGGTCCTTCTTCTCTATTCTGACAAACTTTACCAAGACAGCAGAACATCCTCTAAACAGTGGATCTTGGACTGGCCAACATAAAGTTTTAGAAATCAGCTTGTAAATGTTTAGGTAATTATAAATAATTTGCAGCAGGAAGTGAAATTTGTGTGTGTGTGTTATAATAAAAGAAATTATCTAAATTAACTTTATTTGCTGAGTATATGGCAATATACATCTTTTGCCATGTTGTCTGAAGTAGCCACCTTGCTGATAAAAGAATGGGCAGTAGGAACATGGAGATTTTAGTGTGTATGTGTGTGTGTGCTCTACAACCTGAATAACTACACATTAATCCAATCACTGAAACTCCCTAGTGCTTCCTAGCAAGTAACAACATTTGTTCTTAATCTACTTTTTGAATCCATGCTACTCTTAAATTGTTATGTTTGTAGAGAATAAATTCTTATAGATAGCATAACACTAAGAGTGTATTTTTACCTGAAAAATAGATGAGTAGTGAGAACGTGTTCTATAAAGGGTTATATATCCCATGACATTTGTGATCATTTGAGAGATGCTTTCGCATGTGAAAATTAGTAAAGAGAAATAAAAATAAGTTTTTCAACTTTTAATACTGAATGCATTTGGGATGGAAGCTGGAAAACCATAAGTGACACAAATGAACTACCAATAACTATAACTACAGCCAACATTTTTATATTGTCTGGAATTTCCCCATACTTAATTGATAAATCATATGAACTCTAGGCATTCTGTAAGGAGTACACATGTGTGATTATTACACTGCAGATTCTTGTGTACTTTCTGGAGCTGGTCTTTTTACCAGCAGATCAGCTAATACTGAATTGAGAAAGGCAATAAAGAATATTTATATTATTGTTATAATGAAGTGTGATTGTACTTCCCAATGTATCTCTCTGATTTCTGTGAGTTCTGGCTTCTCTGGTGAGAGGCTACAGCTATGTTCTTGGATATGATGTAAATGATACTCTTCTTTGAGGTCTTTGGTCATAGGCCAGGTAAAACATCACTGCTGTTCTGGCTTTTTTTAATCTGTGGGATGTATGATGGGGTGGGGGGTTATGTTGTAAGAGACAATGTTATCTATCTTTCCCATTCTTCCCCAAGTAATTTCATGCCCTAGAAGATCATCCCTCAAATATTTCAAAGTATTAAGTGATACCTTTACAATCTTTGCCTATATTATTTTTCTGATTTTCACTTTATATTACAACAAGATGAAGAATCCAATGCCAGTGTGAATGCTTCTGGCTGTGACTTCTCTTTCAGCCCTTGGATTCCTTCTTAACTTCCAGCTTTACTAAGCACCGACAAAGCAAGCACCCAAGTGATATTGTGGACACTTCAGTCATACTGCCTTAAATGTGTCTATCAGACCTTGCATTTGTAAACTTCCTGCCTCAAGGGGACTCGAGAGACACATGAAAGGCATGAAACTTGCATCTCATCTACATCACATCTGGGACGTTTGACTGAAAATGCAACAGTGTCCCATTCCTCCGTGCATGGATCACTTTGCTATTTATTTTCAGTTGTAGTGTCTGATGATGTGGTAGAGAAGCAGAAATCTACCAAGCACCTAACCATGTTCTGAAGTGGCAGCTGGCTGGAGCTGATGTGTGCTGTGCCTGGTGGAAGCCGCTCTGTGACAGACCTCTTCAGAGGCATGAGGATGGGGAGGGGAGGCTTAGATTGCTGGTGTGGGCTGACTCTCAGATGAATAGGAAGTGACAGGAGTGATCTCTGTAACACTGAAGGGAGTGATGACATGGAAACAATGACATGTTTGGGATTGAAACGCAAGGCATAGATTTGTCATTTATAATAGAGAAATGACAGGGGACTGATATTAACTTTTTTTGACTTCAGTTTAAAAATGTCCTTTGTGGACAGTGAAAGCTTGCCAGCAGTGTTAGTCATGTATTGAGAAAGTCTGTTCTTTCCCAACCATCTCCATCTGTGATGATTAAACTCAACTGTAATTTTGACTTGATTGAGACTCACCGAGGAAATTAGCAAAGCATGCTTGTAAGATTTGATTTAATGAATGGCTTCATCACTTGATAGAATCATAGCATGATGACATTTCTTAGAAGGTGTTCAAAACTTGTAGGTGAGACATATGCATTAGAGGAAGTAAGTCACTGGGGGTGGGGTAATGGCCTTGGAGCCTGTATCTTTCCCTTGTCTGAGCCTCTTCACATTTCCTTTTCTCTGCTTCCTGACCATCATGATGTAACTTTCTATGATTCCCAACACCCTGTCCGTCATAATGGACTGAAACACCTCTGAAACTATGAATAAAAAATAATCTTTCCTCCACTTAAGCTGCTTACATCAGGTATTTAATAAAATTAACTAATATCCTATCTGAGTTTACTTTGAGGTTCAATTCAACTGGTTTACTGTTACCATTTTTTTACATTACAATTATCTGTCCAGCTCCTGGCCAAAGCAGCTTCTGAAAATTTTCTATGGGAAAGACACAAACATTGGTATCTTTCAATCCTGTAAAAAGTTATTCTGATATACCACAGTGGTGAATAACTACAGTGTTAGAGAGATGAAAGAAAATTTTCTTTAATTGGCCATGAGCTTTTTTATGTTCTATTATTGTATTCATATTTCACTCATTAATTTGTTAATATTTTAATTGGTAGAATTTCATTAAGGTGTTATTTTCCAAACATAGAAATATCTGCACTCCAAATACACCCAAGGCACAAGGTCAATCAAAAATATGTGCCTTATTCAATCCTTTGCCTGTGAAAGGAAATAAACAAACATATAAATGTTGTATTTCAACAGACCTGAAAATTCTAGCTTATTGCTCAAAAATTTACTAATACATGAATCCATCACTGTAGTTTGAGTGGTTTAGTCACAAAATCCTAGTCACCACCTCAATAACACAAAGGAATTCAATCAAACTTATGAGAGAGAGAGAGAGAGAGAGAGAGAGAGAGAGAGAGAGAGAGAGAGAGAGAGAAGATGAACAAATCCACAATCACACACAGCTCTTCATACTGTCCCAGCCCGAATTTCTCTTATATTGAAGAACTGGGTTCTCCCTTCAATAATTTAGTCAACCCAGTGGTTCTGAGTCTTGGAGGGATTTCCTTTCTGGCTGATTCCTCAATCAACCCTTCAGGATTTCTACTGTAGCCCCTCTTCAAGATAGTGCGATATTGACAATACAGTGGTAAGGAGTGAAAGAGAAAGTTCAGATTTAGCATTCTGGATCATGCATCTTGAGTGGGATGAAGAACGGGAGGACACAAAGACACCTGTCAAAGGAGAATCGAGATCAACTTTCTAAATATCCAGACACACCATGAACCTCCTCAGAATTCTAATCTACACTATAATTCACTGAACATGTTTAAGAAAATAAACAACAACAAAAAAACAGCAAGCAAACTAAACTGATATGTGATTTTTTTTTGTTAAAATGACTTATCTGGAATAAAAAAATCAAGTACTAACAAAGAGGGAAAAGAAAGCTAATTTTGAAGAAATTAATTTACACTATGCTCAGATATTTTTTTTCAAAATTGAAAGCCCAATTTTAAATACAATCTACATTAAGAGTAGATCGAGTTATGAAATCAACAGTAAGTTATACTTTAAATTTAAAATAAAGGACATGTTATTTTTATTCCAGTAGTGATTGTACCTACAATGGCAAGCCCATGCTCCTGAACTCATGCACATCCCCAGCTTTCATGCCATAGGTTGAGGTAGCAATAAGAGTTACTTGATATGGTTTAAGGGATATATGCAGATGGAATTGCTTTGGGGAATAATTTGGTTATATTTCTATGGTTTTAAGGTAATAATTTAGAAAAAATCTACTTTGAATTTAGAATTTAAGATGAAGATAAAGATTTTTTATGAAAATATATACTTCATCCTTACTGCTTACAGGAATAAAAGCACAGTATTTTTAAAAACCAAGAAAAATAGGTAAACACATTACATTATCTATGGTATTCTTTCACAGGACCATTTTGCAGTCATTAAATTTTTTTCAAATGACATTTTATAAAAATTTTAAAGATATCCAGCTGCCTGGGAATGGGGATGGGGGGCAATGAGGAATTGGGGATAACAACTCATTGTTGGCCCACTAAACAATGTAACTCATTATGGACAATAAAAAATACCTATGTATAGTAATAAAAATGCAGAAAACAGAGACATCTAGAATAATGCTAAATTTTTAAAAATCAGCATATTTATATATTTATAAATAGTCTGATCTGTTTTCTAAATGGAAAAATCTCAGAAGAAACTTAATCAAAATCCCTGGTATGTATAGATGTCATCTCTCTGTGACATAATCATAGGTCATTTTTACAGTTTTACTTTCTATGGTGAGTTATATGCATAAATTTTCCTATTATAAATGTAATATATTTCTAGTTGATTTTCTCTGAGCAATAATATATCAAAAGACCACTGGCAGGGAAATATCTCAAGAGGCAAACTGCTTGTCTAACATGAAAAGTCCTGGGTTTGATTCCCAGCACATAAGATGGGTACATTAGCACATGTCTGTAAGCCTAACAACACTCAGGAGGCGTGTCATGGTTTGATCCAGGTGACCCTCACAAACAAATGAATGTATTCTGATAGATTGATCCTCAGCTGATGGCAGTTTGGGTTTTACAACCTCGATGGAGCTGTGTTGTTGGGGGTGGGTTTATGGGGTTATAAGCCAGCTTCCCCTTGCCAGAGTTTGGCACACCTTCCTGCCGTTGTTTGCAGTGCTGTGGCAGAGGTGATGTCCAGCCCTCTGCTCATGCCATTGTTTTCCCTGCCAGGATGGAGTCTCCCCTCGAGTCCGTAAGCCAAATAAACCCATTCCTCCACAAGCCACTTTTGTTTGGGTTCTTCTTGCGCAGCAACTAGAAAGCTGACTGCAACAGGTGACAGCAAGTTCAAGGTTATGGGATATATGAGACCCTGTCTGAAAAAAGGAAATATAGCTTTGGTTCAGTGAATGAATTCTCTGCCCAAGAAAATAGACTATCTCTTGCAATATGGTGGCCTTTGAATACATAACTAGGTTAGACAGACCATTCAGATGCAAATGAAATTCAGTAAGAGGTTTTTGCAGCCCTAATTAATACACATCTTTTGATCTTCATTAAAGTACAATGAAATGTACATGTGCATGTATGTACACACCTCAGAATGTATGTGCACTAAATGTGTTCACCCCCAGGCAGGAAATCATGTGTCTATAAAGAAAAAGCAGAAAGAATGATTAAGGCATTCGTTAATTAGGGTCCATTTACATCTCTAGAGTCAGCTAAAACCATCCACTTATTGAAACAAAATCTGTTCAGTTTATTGCTGTCGCTATTACTTGGCAGTAAGAGATAACTAGTTTGGATTTCACAAGTAGAGAAAATGTAGAGTGTGTTGCTCATCTCAGAGGTTGCTATTGGTTAATTTTTGAGTTAAATTACAGTTCATAGGAAAGGAAATTAGCATTTATGTGTACCTACTATGTGCACCATAGTTGGGTAAATTTATGTGTAATCTCATTTTCTCTTCACATAAACTACTTCAAGATTGGTATTTGTAAGCTACATTTTAAAGTAAAAGAGCTTTGGGAAAAAGCCAAGCAAGTGATTTATTTTGATTCTTCTTGAAAACCTAGAATGAAGACTGTCACTGTTCAGGGAACCATTTGATCTATCAATCCGGAACACACATATTAACTCTTTCATCCTTAAAATGATTGCTGAATTGTACATGCTTGAGAATATGTGCATATGTATGCTATAGGCATTTCTCTATGGGATTCAGTAAACATGTAGATATTACACAACCATATGTCCATGATAGCTATGTTGACATTGACTATAATTATAAATTTCCACATATAATACAGCAACTCATTGAATAGTTATTGTGCAATGTTTTATTTGCATGCATCACTATAGACTGATGGTATATATTGAATAACAAGTCAGTCTAATTATATATGAATGTTCATGAACATATAACATCTAATTGTATGCATACAATTACATATCAAATATAAAATTAAAACACAGATATTTTACCATTTTATATGCACATACATAAAGTTATTACATAACTTTCTTCACCAAAAAATGTTTCTGGAAACCTTATTTATTATTGATTTTAGAAAATTTTACCCTTAGAATAAACTGAGTCCAAGCACTTTCTCCAGAAGTGCAGCTCCAATGACAACTGCAGCCTGCCTCCTGAAGGCAGCGGCAGTGTAACCCTAAGAGTTCCCTGAGAATGCTTAGACGCGAATATAGAAGGGCCTTCTTTCTTCACTCCATCGCTCGTCCCTCAATCCCCCAGCACTTGCTCCCTGCTCCAGCACAGTGGAAGCGTGTAGCTGGAGGAGGGTGGCTGGGCCTCTTCAGGCCTAGCTCTAATTCTATTGTATGTCCTCAAAAGATCAGCTCGAAATCTGGTCCCTGCAGTGAAAGCACAATTACCTACTAGTGAAATGCATTCAACTTTTTAGTCAACAAAACGGTATAGCATTTTCATCAGTGAACCTACTGAACAACCAACCCTTCAGAAAATAAAGCATGGACTGGGGCAGAAAAGAGGCCTTCACAGGAGTGTGCATTCCACACAAAGGCTGGGAGGCCAGGCTGTCACTCCATTTCTTCATCCCCCGGCCCCATGCATAGCACCAGCTCTAGCGTGAAGGGAGATTTAAAAGCAACTAAGTACATATAAACATTTTTCATTCATTATCTGGGGTTTCTGCTACTGGGTGACATATCATTAGTCCTAGTGTAAGGCAAGCTTTAAAAACGTAATTACTTAATCATGCAGTTAGCTTTCCATCAATCCTAGCAGCATTTGCTCTTAACTAGCTTTTAAGAACAAAATTAGGAGTAATTTGTAAACAAAAGTAATTGAAGAAAAGCAGATATTGCCAAGGTGTTGACAGCATTAGCAGACACTACTGTTTCCTTTAATACCACCAGAGCACCTCAGCTAACTGGCAAAAGGCAACGCTGGGAAAATCTTAGGTTGGCAATCTGAGAAGTGTAGCACTGGGCAGAAGCTCTTTCCACTGACCCTATCAACATCAAACTCCAACAGGCATCTTCATCATCTACTCCAAGGTTGATTTACACTATACTGTAAAATTTAGGAGACTTATTGTGTGATTTAACCTGTTTTGATGACCCTGAAAGTTGTATTTCTTATGTTACAAAATATTCATGTGACTCGAGGCACAGCTACCATTTGTCAAGAATCACACAAGCCAATATGCATGGAGACAGAAGACCTTTGGCCATCCTTAATCCTGGTTATGTGTTGCAGATTTAGTAAACCTAGACTTACCATCACCTCTGAGGCAGGTATACTCTAAGTACATGGGAAATGATAGTACGAAACAACTGATCCTCACTTAAAATATCAATATCTGGTAAGAAAAGAAAAATTCAAAGAAAACATGATTCCAAAGACTTAAATTAGTTGTGTGATGCCTCCAACCATTATCTTCTAATTTCACCAACTGGGATTGTAGGCTTTGTAGTGACTAATCAGAAGTAAGAGGAAATGAAAGTCTCAAAGTACAAACAGGTGTGCTTTAGGTAGAGGTAGGATTGGGGATATTTCTCTTACTGAGTCTAAAATAAATCAAAAACTAACATGCACATCAGTAAAGCAGACATATTTTTTTTCCTTTTAAATGGTTACTTGTATAATGAGTCTAGATATCTGTAATAACTCACTCATTCTCCAGAAATCTTGTGCATGGAATCACAAAGTGAACATTTGATTTATTTTTGAATTTCTATAGTATAATTGTTAGCAAGTGATTAAAAATTCTTTGAGCTCCCTCCTTGAATATCCAAGGTCTACCATTGTCCTGAAAGATGTCAGCCCTCACTCCTGTGTTCCAGTGTATTGATGAAAACCAGGATGGCTACATTAAGTATGGGTGGCCATCCAGAGCATGTCTGCCTGGCCTGAGAAGAGATAAGAAGAGATGGAAGATCAGAACTATGATAGATCTATCATCTGATAGATAGATGATAGATAGATAGATAGATGATAGATAGATAGATAGATAGATAGATAGATAGATAGATAGATAGAGGGCTGGGTGGCTCAGTGGAGCTGGTGGATATTCTCTGATGGCTCGGAGGTTAAACTTCCTCCCATCCTGCTAGGCAAGCTGGGCAGTGATCCTCAACAGTGTTTAGTGTTGAACCAGACTTGACCAGAGAAGGTGGCAGTATTTCTGTGACTTTGACCTTTCACAAGGCCACAGGCAGCATTGTCAAGCTGTTGCCATGGGATCAGCAGATGATGGCACCAACTCCCAGAATGTAAAGCTCAGTAGCCACAACTCCACTGGAGGAACCAGGATGCCAGCTTCGTCTCAGTTGAGGGACTGACCTGTCCCTCGAGTGCCTTGTCTGCCCTCCCCTTTTCCTTCTTCAGGTCACGGACAAGGATGGCCACACAAAAAAGAGTTAGCTACGTCAAGCAGTTGGAAATGTCTAGTCCTAGGGGCTTCTTAGGAATAGTTGACTGAACCCTGAGGGGTTCTTAGAAGTGGCCAGTGTGATATCTCCTCCAAAAAGGTGGAGAGGTGCTGGTTGTCATGGAATTGGGGTGCAGCCTGTAGCTTCAGGTGATGCATACTTGAGATGTTCACAAAGTAAATGAGAAATATTCAGGGAATTCTGATGCCATGAAAGTCTTTGTGACCCTCACTGTCTGCTGATTCTGTTCTTTCTCATGACCTTACTGACTGTCACTGTCCCCTCCTCACGTTTCCTCAGAGACTAACCTGAGAGTCTCAGGAGAAGCACCCATCCTTCTCCATCTGTACTTAGTAAAGGTGAAGGTGGAACCCTGGGTGGGGGGAACTCTTTGATGTCAATATCCTTAATAGTAAGTTATTATCTTGGTATCTTTACCTTAGTCTATTGCTGTAGTAATCCAATGAAAATAAAAGTGTTTGCTACTTTTCACAAGAAGAATACTAATATCATACAATTCAACTTCTATGAATTTGGGGAAGAAGAAAAATAACCTATATAATAGAATTAAATGATTAATTAATGTAGCGGTCAGTTCACGCACTGCTGGGATAAATATCCAAACCAGTCACAGTTATGGAAGGAAGGGCCTCACTTCCTGTTTACTGTCTCTGCTTCCTGACTTATTGCTCTTTATCGGGTATTGTTTACAGCATTGAAACAAGTAACTAATACAATTCTCAAGGCATTTGGCCTTCAGAAGCAGTCAGTCCAATCATTACAGGCAAAAACAAATTAGCAAGTTTCCATTGTATATCTACCCTGAACACAGAAAAGCAGGGTTAAGAGTCTAGATAATTATCCAGATAATTATTCAAGTCACAAAATGATTTTTATTGGTTTATCTTTTAGGCAGAAGAGGGCTCTTCTCTTTCAATTGTCTGAAAAATAAAATTACTGTTGTAATACTGGCTTACTTATAAGAAAGATTCAACAAAAATTACTTGCAATTGAAGTTGGAGAGATGACTCAGAGATTAAGGTGCTTGCTTGAAATGCCTCATGACCAAGGTTTGATTCCCCAGTGCTCATGGAAAGACAGATGCATAAAATGGTGCATGCATCTAGAGTTTATTTACAGTGTCTAGAGGGTCTGGTGCACCTAAACTCTCTTTCTATCTGTCTCTCTTCCCTAGCAAAAAAAATTATTTTTTTAAATTACTTGCAATGAAGGTAACCATTATGGATAGTAAATTAATTATATAAACCTTCAAAACTTGAGAAAAAAAATGTATCCGGCTAGGTGTTAACATGAGCCAGTCTTGAAGTAGTCTTTACTCCAGCAAACAACACTCTATTGCCTTGCCTCCAAGAGAAACACAAAACAGGTTGTCTTGCATTGACGAAAATAATGATTATGAGTATTTACTGGCCACCCATTCACATCTCCAAGTCTTATAAAAAGCTCAGGATAGTCCCTTGTCAAAAATGAATAATAATAAAATAAAACTTTTTCCATCTAAATACCAAAAAAATGCCTCTTCATCCTTTTCCTCCTTTTTATTTTTATATAAGGCTATTCATTATGCTTTATGCTGTGCCTCTTCCTCCATCTCTCTCTCTCTCTCTCTTCAGTGCACATGATGTGATTGGAAGGGGTGACTAACCAAACTTGCTGAATTCTTTTCCTCCCTTCCCTGGTAGCTTATGATGTATGCTTGCAGTAAGATGTGCTAAGACAGGATACACTTGGTGGAAAATTTAGCCTTCATTGGAACCTGTTGGGAAACTACATACCTCTTTGCTCTTCTCCATGGATTTTCCTAGAGGTCTTCTCCACTTCAGAACCAAGGATGCTGGAAGCTGGTATCTAAAAATATACTGGTGGGTGTTAGGGGAAAGCACACAGCTTTTGCAGCCAGAGAAACCTGAATTTAATTCAATAATAATAATTCAACAATAATAAGTGATTTGCATACCAAAGGACATACATTAAACAACATTGAGTAGGTACCTGGAACCTAAATTGATCACACATGCCTCCCTTACCAGAATAAATACCCTTGAAGAAAGATCATGCATTCACATTATCGTATCATCTCTCGGGCTTGTTAGGAAATTGCACCTGCCACCATACATCTTTAGAAAAAATTGACGACATTATGAAAAGAATAATGAAGTACACGCTCTTCCTAATACATTATGCTTTATCTAATATACCCCACTAATCTCCAACATTAAATATCTGCATTATGAGTATGAGCTAAAATGCATGAGCAGGACACACATATGGCAAGTATGGCAGGCATCAGATCTGTCATCAATGTCCAAGTAAAACATTATTTTGAAAACAAAAGGACCATTTGGAAATGTTAACCCTCCTAAGCAAAGGCAAGCTTTCGCTGTTAAAATCTTTCACTGGGTTGCACTGTTTTATCAGGAGCTGGACTTGAACTAATGTTTCAGTTTCACACACTCCACCATCATCATACCTGAGAAAGATGCTTAAGATAGAGTCTTGAATTTTAAGACTTTGTATCCTGATTGTGTTGAGGTCACAGTATTTTAAAAATGAACTACACAACAAAGAATAATAAATGGATTCGAAAAGGAGACAGATAATTAAGAAATACGTACTCCAGAAACTGTATGCTTAGTCTGTTATTTGAAAGAACTTGTCCAACAGAATCATGGTGAATCCAATATCTCATTTCTTGCATGTCTGAGATAATTAATGATGTAGAGAATAATTCCAATGAAAAGCAAACCAAGCACTTGCGTGGTGTTTTGCTGTTACAGAATACAATAATTTTCTTTAGTCTTAGATAAACCTAGCTTAGACAGAATGATGAATTTTGGATTGAATGAGTTTGATTAATCATTGCAAGTGAAAGTTTAGGGGAGAAACTGTAACTTATTTTTATATATATATATATAATTATATATATATATAATTTTACCACTTTAATTCTTTTATATCTATCCCTTTTTCTCATATCCATCTTTTATCCTGGGCTTCAATCTATTTGCCAGATACATATCTGCATTGGCCCTAAATACATATTCGTAAACTGATGGAATGAACAAATTATTCTATCTTCTAAGTTAATTATAACAACAATTGCCACAAAGGCAATTGAAAACAAAAAGAGAACTCCAAATATCAAAGACTAATAGCATACATTTCCCCTGTAATTGACTCATTCTCTTCTTGTTTCATTTTCTTGGAGGACTGTAGATGAGGCAAACTATTTTCTGCCTGTCAGACCTTCTTGGGAAATGAGAAAGACTGGTTAAGGATGAACCATGAAAATGAAACACACTTCTCTCATGTGTAATGTGCTGTGTGAGTGTATGTCTGTTTATCGTCTTCATGTTGTTTCTAGAAATATATTTATAACATGCTACTACAAATTCAGGCCTCCTAAATGCTTGCAACTTGAAAGCCCTCTTTATCTCAGAGGATGGTTTTTGTTTAAGAACTGCTCAGTGTAAACGGTAAGTGGTGTTTAATGAAAAACACTGAAATTGCTATACGGAGCCACAGATTCACTGCTGAACATGTCATGAGGCAACATTTTATAGGCACTGTAAAATGTTTTTACCACACACAGATGCATTACCCAAAATTGCTCAAATCTGCAGGGCATCTGAAACTCACTCTCTAACAGTAATAGGCTTTGCTGCTTAAAAAGTGATTATGACTAATGCACAAAAACAATTATCACTGGGTTCAATTGCCAAGAAATATAGATTCATTCTTGCTGAAATTTGAGCAATCACTAGCAATGACTAAGAAAAACTAAGTAATTTTCTAAACTTATAGGATCATAAAGCCAAACTAGAAAAATATTTTAACCTTCCAAGGAAGGTTTTTATTTTGGCAGCATTTTATTTATAAATTTATTTTTTAATACCAACTTTGGGTTAATTAGAAAAATTCGGAAGCCCTCTAATGAATAAAACTGCCCTACAGGGCTGATTCTACAGCAAGAGGAGACAACATGAGCCTTTGGAAAGACACTGGAAATGGAATCAGACAGATTGGGGTTTGGCCCTGGGCTATTTCTTTATCGCTCAGGGCCTAACTTTCTTCTGTACAAAGAAGACTTTGTTGGTGCCTCTTCCTGTTCAAACCTGCCATAGTTTCATCTTAGAGGATCTAAGGTAGGAGAAACTTGGTTTCCACTTTTATCTTCTCCTTCTGAAAGAAGGCAAGAGAATGGATTTAGAGATGGAGGTGCTTTAGCCGGTTGTGGTGGCACACTCCGGTAGGATATTGCTGAAGAGGTGGAGGCAGGAGGATCAGGAGATGGCGGTGCTTTGCCTTAAAGGTGTTTTGTGACATAAACTCTGTTTATGTAAGCCAATCTAGTACAAATAACATGGTGAAAATGACAGTTATTCAAGAAGGAACTAAAACTGACACTAAAAAAGTTTAGTAAATAGTACTTTTGACTTTTTTTTAAAGAATTATATTATGGGTATGCCAGGGCCTCTTGCCACTGCAAACAAACTCCAGATGCATGCACAATTTTGAGCACCTGACTTTTCATGGGTGCTAGGCAACAGAAGCCAGGCCAGTAAATTTTACAAGTAAGCACCTTTAGCCACTAAACCATCTCCCCAGCCCTAAATTTGACTTTTCTGTGTTAGGGTGGCATAGCATCTTGGGCATGTAGGAATGCCCATGTTCTCCAAGCTACCTCCTCTCAGCATGACTCTACATGTTCTAGCAATAGCATGTGGGTGGGCAAGAAGAAGGCCACTTTGGTTCTGGCCGTTAGAATCCTCTGCTCCTACTCACCCAAGCTATTTTCTCAATGACTGGCTAAATGAAAATCATCCCAAACTTGGAAGCCCCTAGGTACAAAAGCAAGAGCTGGAAATTCTCAATGAAAGTGCAGAGCCTAGCCATGATTCTGGCTCAAATCACTGACTGATAGATGAGTAAGACGTGAAGTCAAAGACTGAGCAACTTATAACTTAGGAACCCAATAGTTAGCTATCATTTTTCACTGCTAAGTAATTGCTATAATTAATGTCACAAAAGATGCTCTCTTGGATTTCAGGAGAAAAGCAATGAGATCACCTACATTTTAATGAGTTTTATCAGGACAGAGAGGTAAAAGTGTTAAGAAAGTAGATTATCTGAGCCAGCTGAGTGTGTTACTTGAAAGATGTGAATTCAGGCTTTGGAAGAAAGATACTTTTGTTGTTTTCTTATATTTATATACTTAACTGACATGTGAATATTTGTCAAATTGAAGGAATTCCTCATATATATTCTGTCATTTTATGCAATTAAAGTGGATACTTTTATGATAGTTTACACATATTGTTTTAACTTATGCGAAAGAGTAAAGCTGCAGTTTAAACAAGGTGTATCTATGTCCAGCCTGCAGACTAAGGAAGCTGGAAAGGTACTGGGCCAAGTAACAAGTCACCTTCAAGATCAGGCACATACTGTAAGCTCAGAGGATCTCAGCTGTAATGTGGAGCTGATCGCTTGTATCTGGGAACACTGACAGGAAGGAATGGACCTAGGCACTTTGATCACTGGGCCTTTTACTGATCCAAACCACCTGAGCTGAAACTAATGTCCCTAACTACAAAGAAATCAGGAATACCTGCAGAAGACAGAAACAACAAATCATCTCTAATCAATACTTATGAAAGCAGAGGTCAAAGTCAAGTAAATCACCCTTGCCATTTATTGTGTGATACTGATTTTAAACTAATTGTAGAAAATCAAAGTCACTGTGGAACTTGCATTGGCTTTAGAAAGGAGGTTCTTAAATGATTTCTGATTAGATGGTCCAATTAACTCTTTGCTGCATTTCAATCCTTGCCAATGTCTGCATCTTGGGAATTCATTAAATGATTTAATCATATATTAATTGAACATCTACTGTGGGTTTGGCAGTTTGTTAGGAAATTGGAATCTGAGGAAGCCTGGGGCCTGGTTTCTGTGTACAAGGAGTTCCTAAACCTGTGGAGAAGGCACCTAAATAAAATACCATTTGATTATGGGACGACCGTCCAGGAGAATTGGCCAAGAGAGAGGCTGAATCTGTTTCAGTCCTCACTCTTCTAGTTACTCATGTTTGTGTCTGTGGCAAATTATCTTCTTTCTTAATGTGTCAACTCCGCAGCCCAGAGTTCTTAAAAAATTAAATGAGTAAATGGGACTAGCTGGTATTGACATTTTTCCATCACACCCTAGTAGACATGTGAAAATATGCATCAGAATAGATAGTTGTGTCATTGCAGGCTCCCCATGGAAGGTGATCACTGAGGTGAGCTCTAACGCCCAAGCAGTTATTAAACAGGAAGTCAAAGCTATGTGGTCTTTAGGCTGAAAGTGGTCGGAGCAATAAAATTGATCTGTTCAGAGGCAGGTAACCAACCCGTAACTGGAACTGGGATACATGGAAATCCCATAGGAAAACTAAGAACCTGGACTCCAAGGGGAACCCCCACTAACCAGAGATCTACAGAGAGTCTATACCCATTAGAATCTCAACAGATTTACAAAGTTTGTCTCATTTAACCTATACAGATCTCACTCTCCATTGGAGATTCTGTTTGTATGTTTGTACGTTTCATTATGTTTGTATTCTGTATGTATGTTTCAGAAGCCAGTGAGAACCATGGACAACCCAATCCCACCAACAGGACTGGAGATGTTACCTGTCACCCAGGCAGGATATTAACCACCCCTAACTTATGATATAGAGCCCAAATGAAACCTTCAAGGAAGTGATGAGATGAGCAAGAGACCAACCTCCAAAGCAAATCAGATGACCTGAGAAAGGATAATAGAGACAGACACTGAGGATACCCAACACAATCCAAAGCAGAAATCCAGAGATTCTTAAGACCTCAACAGTAAAGCAGACCTAAAACTCACCACCATGACTCAGGGATCTGAGCAGAAGAGGGGGGACAAAGATTGTAAGTGCCATGGTGGGAGAAAGAGAGAAAAAATATGACTACCTCTGGTACAATCAGTAACCCCTATCCCATGGACTGGTCCAGCAAGCCCACATAGGAAGACCCCCAGTGTGATGGGAACAGGGAGGAGAGAAATGGGAGTACCACCATAAGACTTACTCATGTAATTTATCTAATTGTTTACAATAAATATGGGGGAAAAATGTTGAAGGAGCCTGGTGTCTCTGCACTTGGGAGGCAGAGGTAGGAGGTTTGCCCTGAGTTCAAGGCTACCCTGAGACTACATAGGGAGTTCCATGTAAGCCTGGGCTAGAGTGAGACTTAGCCTTTAAAACAAGGTGCCAATTTCTGTTGTAAACAGCTTCACATCACTGGTGTGAACTTACAAACCAGGAAATCTTTATAGGAGGAAGTAAGTTTATTTCAGTTTACAGATCCAGGGGAAGCTCCATAATGGTGAAAGAGGCTGGCTCCCTTTCACAAACTCTAGCAGAGAGAAACCCAATTATCAGCACCACAAGCAAGCAAGTACCAAACATCTGGGAACTCCAGGCAGAACTAAGTGATCTGCAAACCATAGGCTGGAATTCCAGACTCACCCTCAGTAACACCCTAGGATTTGCCCAATATGAAACCTTTTCCAGATAGGTGGCTGGAAACAAGCTTTTAATAAATTTCCTGAATCTATTGGCGGACATCCATTCAAACTACCAGATGTGTCTTCCTCAGTCACTGTCCAACTTCTGTTTTGAGACAGGATTCTTCACTTTAGGAGATTTGGTGAAACTAACTAGCAAGTGTGCTCCATGTATGTGTTCCTCGGCCGGACCAATGCTGGGATTACAGATATGTGCAGGCAAACCTGGCATTTACATGGGTGCTGGAAATTTGAACTCAGGTACCTATTCTTTTATAGCAAACACTTTACCCACTAAGCAATTTCCCCAGTCCCAGTGTCAGCATTTCTTTTTTTAAAATATTTTATTTATTCATTTCAAACAGAGAGATACAGAGAGAGGGAGAGAGAGAGAGAGAGAGAGAGAGAGAGAGAGAGAGAGAGAGCGCACCAGGGCCACCACCTTGTGGGTCTGGCTTATGTGGGTCCTGGGGAATTGAACCCGGGGCCTTAGGCACTGGAGGCAAGTGCCTTAACCACTGAGTCATCTCTCCAGCCCCAGTGTCAGCATTTCTAACATGCATTTCAGTGAATCAGCAGCACACTGGATCCTGATTTGATCAGTATGAAATGTACACATTTCCTTAAATTTCTTGTCTTACACAACAAAGATACACCATAATTATGTGATAGTTGGAAAATTAACACAAAGTTTAAAGAGGTAGAAATATTGACCATTATGTGTCAACCATTATATTCTCTATGGATAGACTGAATTATCTCTATGTACTCCATAAAATTTCAGAACTAAAATAATAAAACACATATCATTACCATATATTACATTGACTAATTATGAAGAGCTTACAGGCTTTTGTAATCAAAGAACTAGGAAATTTATTATCTATGTATTTGGGAACCTTCTATTCTCTCATCTTTAGATAGAGATAATTCTTGAATTATATACTTAGGGTTCTGAGCTCTTAACCTTAAGGATGAAGGCAAACTAACTAAATAAAACAGAATAATACCAATTAATGAGTTTAATGGTGATAAAACTAAGTATTTCCAAAGCGTATCCACACTATTTGAAAGAAGTCTCTTATTTCTTTAAAATAGTATACATTTCACATAATGCATGATAATAAAGTTCAAAGTCCTTCTCATGGCCTTTTCAATTATCTTCCAATAATGATGACTATCAATTGTAAAGATAGTACCTTTAGATCAATGAATTATATAAAGGAAAAAATAATATTTGATCTTTACCTTGGAGAAACCACAGACTTTCTGTGTTTTCCATGTTCATTTTAGTGAGAGAATGAGGATTATATTGGAGGAGAGATGTGTAAATATCAGATGAAACCAATATAGGAAATATGAAGTCAATATTAGAAACAAGAACCCAGTATTAGAAATGTGTTTTTGGTATCGAGTAGTATAAAACAACTTTCAGGGAAGAGGCCAACAATGTGGGGGAGGAGAAGTAGGCTTTTCTTGCCAGGAGGTGAAGTGAGGAAGGTGACTGCCAGGGTGTCATAGGCTGCTGTTTCCTGAGAGTTCCCAGTATCCAGCATTCCTCATAAAACTTAGAAACTCTGACCAAAACTTAAAAGTCCTAAAATAATAAACTATTTGTGTGTGGATAAGAATACTCTTCTTTCAAACATCAAAAATTAAGAACCAAATCATTTTGCTTGAAACCAATTAACATTTTTGTTTACTTTTTCCTGATAAAGCAAAAGCCCACATTTTCTTTATAGTCATTTCAAGACTTGCTATATAAATTATTAAAAAGAAAAAGGCATTATAGCACAATTAGTTTAACTCTAATTCCTTACTCCTCCCTGCAGCTACCTCCTCCAAATAGATTACTTTGTAAAAAGTAAGTTACTCAAAAAAATATGTCAGTATGTCTTGCCTTCAAATGAAATGGATCAACAATGTGTAATTAAATGAGCCAACTTCAAATTGATAAATTTATCCTCTAAGAAAAGTATAGCTTGAGAAGCTCCACTGATCATTTTAAATGTTAATGTTAAAATGTTTTTTTTACTATTGAGCTATTTATGACTAGTGATCTAATACTATTTAAATTCATAGCATTAATTAATTTCAACTGTTTTTCATCATTAGGGAAAATAATTCAAATGAAGCTTCAAAAGCTTCACGAGAAACATATAAATCACTACCAGAGTACTCCTACACTCAGAAAGCCCTTTCCTGAGACTGAGTGTTCTGGCAAGATCAAGGCCTCAAATACTTCTGCAGGGTAATTTTGGGGTTGCACCCAGATCTCTTCGAAGTCTTTGTTTTAACTTGGTACCAGAATATTATTAGTCTTATGGTATGAAACATATAAAGGCTACATTTATGCACCATGTAAAAGAGGTCATGTGACCAACATGATTTTCCTTGCATCCATGGGTGACTCAAGATTACCATAATGTTCACATTTTATAAGAGAAAATAGAAAGTTAATTGATAGCTATTTAGAGCCATCAAAATCCTTTTTTTAAACTATCAAGTTAGACAATGAAGACTTACTTTATGTAAGATTAGAAACATTGGAGCACATAATTTATTAGGACTGATTTCCATATGGGTAGCAGAGCCAGCAGACTACTGGCGCTAATTGTTTGCTTAAACTCCGTCATCGCAATTCCAAGTCAAATTGTCTTTTATAGTTTGGGATGGGTTTAGCCTTTTACCTCTCAGTACTGATGGGCATGAGGGTTTTACAGGATATCCGCTCTCTTTTTCCTCTCTTCCTAAAAAAGATCTTAATGTGTGGAAGTCAGGGGTTTATTTTATTTTTGTTCTATTCTGCATAATCCAGTCTTTATCCATGTTTGAGGCTGTGGAAAGAGCTACATTTATAGCCATGCTTATCTCACTGACTTGCTCTTTCAAAATACAATTCCAGATCTTCAGTTAACAATTGTTACCAGACATTAATGCAGTAAGAAATGTACTATCAGTAATATGTACTACTAAGAAATTAATATATGTATAAGCAGAAGATATACTGGGATTAAGATAACCATTTTTATGTTAAGGAGATATCTGTGGGGATCAGTTAATTAATGAATGTTTATGATGACATGGATATCTAATTAACCTGGATATACTGTGAACCTGTGAACACTCTCTTAATCTTGCTGTCATCAATCATCTGCAGATAAGATAAATAACATTCGCTTGATTAACGACAGTTAAATACTTAAATAAAGATCCTGAAACTGTGAAAAAGAGAAGGCACACATTCTCCACATGAGACATGGAGAAGAATACTTGGAATGGTGTTCTTCATGGATCTCATGAGAGATCCCTGAGATACTGAGACATTCAGAACTGTATGGTTGACTTATTTGTGATTTTGATCCAAGGGTAATTGAGAGAGCTGCATCTATTCTATCACTCCCCCACATACACATGTGTCTCTATCTCTCAGGTTTAGGAAAAAGGAAAGAAATGTGGAATAGAAACAGAAAAGAGAGGAAACAATCAAAAAACAAGAAGTGATATGTGAAATATACCAGACTTGGCATCATGAACATGGTTGTAAGACATCTGTGAACTCTTTATGCCAAAGAAACTGTGCTGGAACTATGAGTGCAAAGTGAGGGACCCTCAATTTATCAAACTGTTAATACCTCAGTTTATCAATTTATACCTCAATTATACCTCAATTTATCAAACTGTTAAGACTTCCTGCAGTTCTGAAATTGACTGCATTCTCTTAATCGGTTCTTTCTTGGGGACTTTCATGAAATGGTGACTAGAAACTCTTTTCAAGTTTTGTTTGGACAAGACCCCCAAACCAGTTATGCCTCAGAGTTGATGCTGGCCACCAGCTGGAAGCTTATCTGGGGCTTTCAGCTGGGGTGTCCATTTATGATACCTTTAGGTAACCTCAGACTCACCTGATGTGTGAGTAGAATTTTAATTTTAAAGGGATCATTCTCTGAAGGAGAATCCCAAATGATTCAGGTGAAAATTATAGGACATGTTATGACTCCTCAGATATGAACCTTAGATTAACATTTCTGCTATTCTAAATTGTTCAAGTAAGTCATGAAGCCCTTGTTAGTCCTGCTGCCCTTTCTCTCTTGTACAGGGAAGAAAGGAGTTTAATCAACTGTGGTATCTCACACACATCTAGTATGGTCTTGAACATGGTAACTACAGCCTGGAAATCTTTATGGTGACTGTACTTCATGAACTATTTTTGGTCACAAATACTGATTGCACAGATTTTCTCTCCCTAATTTCCCTTCTGTTTATTCCCAGACACACTTGCTTCTAGCTGTACTGATTTTCTTAGTTGTGTTATGTTAATCCAAATTCAAGTCTTAGATTCTGCTATTTCTCTTTGAAAAACATGACTCCAAGATATTCACATTTTCCATTCCCTCATGCCATTCAGGTTTCTGTGCAAAGCTGTATCTGGTGATGAGCACTAAGCTGGGAAAATGACTGGGAAGCTCACAGGCAGATAATGCAAGAGTCACATGATCAGTTCTAGATTTGAGGCGCAGCTTAAAGACCTAACAGCATTGCAGGACAACATGTTGACATCCTATCTGTTTTGGTTTCTTGGTATCAAAAACCTCAGGTAGCATCATGGACCATATAGCATCATGGAAGAAGCAAAACAAAAATCCTGCAGAATGGAAAATCCCAGGAGTGAATATGAATGCATGCATACATACATACATACATACATATGTGTGCTTTAATGAACAAAAAAGAAAATCCCTAAATATCTTAGATTGCTATCTGAGCTTTGATAGACAATTCATTTTAAATTTAAGTATATCTATGAATTTCATACCCCTGTAACATATTTTCTGGATCTCACATTCCTTTTCCTAACACATCATATAAATTTTTTGTACCTTAAAGTCTACATCAGAGTTTCATTATTGTGGGTTATGTACACTTTCCTTAGAATTCCAGATTGCCTCCCTAGTTTGTACCTCTCTGGAATGTTGTATGTTCCTTCAAAGGTTCATTTGGGACCTTTCAACCTTTTGTCCTTGAACACTGATTTCACAGGTTTGTACATTTCCAGGTATTTTATCAGCTATCTCCATTTCCCACCTCCAAACTCTTTCTGGAGTAGGTCATATGTTGTTGAATACAGTACAAGTTCTTTGTAGGCAAGGATGCAATCATGTTCATTTTTAAGGTCCTAGTGCTCTCTCTGGTTTCTGATACTCAACAATACCCCATAAACAAAGGAAAAGGAAGAAAATGGTAGGAAGGGAAAAGGAAGAAAACAGTAGAACAATGACACATAACTTCAAAACTAAGAAGACATTGTCTTCCTTTTATAAAAACTAATTTTTATTGCTGTTGCTCAGGAATAATTCTTTGTGCTTTTAAAGACATTTTCCCATTAGATAATATGTTAGGAAAAGTAATTGAAAGTAGAGTTGTTTTGCAGAAAACGTGAGATCAGGCATTGTCTACACTCACTTTCTGACACACCCATTAATTTCCCCTCCTGCTTACTTCCATTTTTCTTGTTGATTCTGTGGGTGCAGGTGAGAAGGCAGGTCCAACGTGAATTCTATAGAATTCTAGGCTACCTGATAATAGACATGTCTATCCATGTAGTTTTCTGATTGTTTCTGTCCTTTTTAAGGCTCATCTACATTTATGAACTTATTTTTGTATGTGTTTTAGGGTATCTTTCAAAGCCTGTAGAAATTAGTTTTGCTTCTCAAAATCGCAAAACTAAATTATAGACAAGAAAAATGACTTTAAGGAGAACTGGTGGATAAACTTCCAGGTATTAAGTCTACAAATAAACACCTTCCAAAACCTTTGGTAATACCCTTTTCTGATAATATGTTATTTTCTGTTTTAAGAGTGAGAATAAAAGTTATTTTTAGCAGTTAAGTTAAACATTATTTTATGCCCTGCAATACAGAGAGCAGTTTAAAATTTCACATAAGGAATCATCACCTTTCATAGCCATTCAGTACTCTGTTAAACGTCCTATTTAAATGTCCTTGTAAATGAAGCTTTTTAAATGGGAAAGATAGCACAAATCAATATAGTAGGGATAGCTCTATTGCTGCTTACAATGTTGCAAGGGTTACCTGGTACTTTACAATGTGTGTTGGTCAATTATTGTCTGTAAGTTTGTTTGTTTGTTTTTTTTTTTGCAAAGCTTAAAAAGTATAGATCAGTTGATGGTGATAGGTGGTTTAGTTAGTAGAAAGGCGAGCAAACATAATTAGTAGTAGAATTTATGACCTTTTGATAGTTTTGGAAATCATGAGTTTTGCTTCTGGGCCTAGATGTCCTATGAAGTTAAAGTAACTATTTAAGAATGATATTTCATTCTTTGCATTTTTATTTGTTGAAAAGACAAGACCAATGCCAATTTCATTTTTTAATAATGATAGAAGTTTCAGTGTATTTTGAAAAAGTGTTGTACTCCATCTAGCACAAAGGGTTTCTCTTCCTGAGAGAGCACTTCACCTCTCCCTCCGAAGGCACAACACATCATCAGCACAGAAAAATGTAAGTAAGCAGGAGAGGAAGCCAAACTTTAGTTAGCTCAGATCTGAAGTCATATTGAGAAAGGTACTGTTGCAGTCAGCTTTCTAGTTGCTGCACAGAAAAAACAAACAAAAGTGGCTTGTGGAGGAATGGGTTAATTAGGTTTACGGACTTGAGGGGAGACTCCATCCTGGCAGGGAAGATGATGGCATGAGCAGAGGGGTGGACATCACCTCTGCCACAGCACTGCAAACAATGGCAGGAAGGAGTGCCAAACACTGGCAAGGGGAAGCTGGCTTATAACCCCCATAAGTCTGCCCCCAACAACACAGCTCTAGTGAGGTTCTAATTCCCGAACTGCCATCAGCTGAGGATCTATCATGACAGGTACCTAGCTTTAGTTACAATTTTATGACCAGAATCTGATCATATATATATATATATATATATATATATATATATATATATATATATATATATATATATATATATATATATATATATATATGAACCCAGAATGTTGGCAATAATATGCTCATTCAAGAACAATTCAAATATTATGTGATAGAGATTCCAAATATACACTGCATTGAAGATTTAATTTCAGACCAAATCTATATCTATATCCAAAACGAAGAATAAGTTATATATGCAGTTGATATTGGGAGGGATATCAATGTCATCTGGCATGGTCTGACATGACATGTATCTGACATGATCATGTTAATGTACTTCCTGTTAAGAGGGATGACATGAAGTGCACAAAGACACAAGTGGCCTTCCTAAACTCAGCCTCAGAACTCAGTTTTTGAGGCTTAGGAAGGGCCCTAGTGGGAAGGATTCTCATGAAGATCATCTATGTCAACCTCAGAAGCAAGTGCACACCCACTTCAAGCCTCAACACACCCTTGATCATCTGCCAAGGTTATCAAAGCCACAAGAGATGGAGGCTGGGGCAAAAGTGCTGAGCAGGAGAAGCAGGACCTACTCAGAGAAGCCCAGGCTACCAAAAGCTATTGAAGGGGTGCAGGAGTCCTTCAATACCAGTCCATCTCCAAGGCAGCATGGAGGGAAATTCAGGAGCTGTCAGGAGCTCTCCCTGGTGCTGCACAAACCTGACTTGCATATTTCTTAAATTTTACTATTGTAACTTGGATTCTCCTACAAGCCTTGTTGCTCAGAAGCAAACTAAAACTTCTTTAATATATATCAAAAGTAGGCATTTCACATCATATCAAATGAAAAAAATTCTTAAATCCCTTTCCTAGTAGTAGGCATTCTTAATGATTCTACTTATGCCTAATGTGCCCCCTGCCCAGGCACCCATTTTCCCCATCCCCCAGCCTCAGCTGAGACTGGCCAGCAATTTGTTCTGATTCAGAACTCTGCCTGGTTTACTGTAACCTTTTCAAGGTTTACGTCTCCAACTAAGTCCTATAGGCTTAACAGAGTGAATTGATGGATCCACCCAATCATGTCTTGTTTTCCCTGTTTCTTCACCAAAACTTTATTTGGCACTCTTTGTGCAATTGTGGGTGGTGTCGGTTTTTAGGAATATAGTAGAGCTACCATCCTGTTTGAGATAATTTACAGCATAATGGACATGTACACTAAGTGTGCAAGGTCTCTGGAAGTAAAATATGGATCACTATGCCTAAGGGCTATTAAAGGCTAAACCAAAATTTTAGCATCTTTTATTTGTTGGGATAGACATAAACACTTTGATTAGGCACATGTTATTCACTAGTCTATTCTACAATTGAGGCATTATTTTGGATGAAGCTATTCCTGGCTGGCACTGTGTGTGAATGTACAACTTACTCCAAAGGAGATCTTGACTAAAATAGCATTGAGACCTGGGGTGTGATGAGTCTTCATAGTACTTCCAAGCAGTCAGAGTGATGTGGGAGAGAAAACCACATGAGGATCCACTGAGGAATGTAAGTTCTCATTGTCTCTTCCCATAATGAGGTGGTGATCTTTGGCTAATAATGAGCACTCCCTGAACCTCATGTTTTTATTTTTTCATTGTAAAATATATGAGTTATACTAAATAGATTGGTGAGGATTCCATGGCATAAGGTTATGCTTTCCTTTGTCTGGATTGATTGTTTTTTTTTCTTTTCTATTGTTTATGTGGTTTTTTCCAGGGATCAAACTCAGGGCTTTGTCCATGATAAGCAAGGTCTCCACAACTGAGCTATGCCACCAGCCTGATTTGGTCGTAAAGCATGGTAACTAGACATAAGAATCTCATAGCTAGACTTATCTATGTGTGGCTGCACTCTATTTTCTTGGAGTCACACTAAGTATGGGATAAGCATGTTCACTCAGTTTGTCATGACATCATCATGCGTTGTGTCTGTCTAAATGCTGACGCATGCCTTGTTTCTTTCCACTTACATAGCTCACTAAAGCAGGCCAATGTTCGCATAACTTTTAGAGGACTGTGGCTATGACATCATTCAATATCACTGGTAAAGTAATAGTTAGTTATATCTGTTGCTTTTTATGTAGCTCCGTGAAACATAATTTTATGCAGTGAATGTACCAACTACCGTTGCTTCTTTCATCACTTTGTTCACCTGAAGTTACAAAGGGTTAGTCAGAAGTATGGACAACTATAGATGCTTCTCATCTCCAATAACACAATCTTGAACAGTTGTGCATTAGTATTTTTTAATCAAATTTTAAATCTTGGAGGGGTATTCAAGAAATAATAATTATATACTCAGTAATTTTATATTTTGTTACCTTTTCCACAAGTGTCCTAGAAACTTAAAATGTCCACTGTTGTGTGCCCTAAAATAGAAGCACAGTTACATTATACAACAGCTATGTGAACTTCTGACAAGTGCATCTCTTCCTTAGTAATGTCCTGCTAAGATTGGGACTCCAAAGCCCTGAGGCCACCTTGCTTTATTAACTGCATTGTTCCTGCCATAGCACCTGTTTGGAAGCTTCATACTTATTGTTGGCTGGGGTGTTTGTATATCATTTTGAGTCCATTAAAGTTATTAGGGTAGTTTAAATAGTAAGTCACCCAAGGCCAAGTAAGAAATGGTACAATTTGAAGAAAATCAAATAAAGAAGATACTAATTAAATATAGTCCCAAAAAGGAAAGAAACAATGTCAATATATTCACACTCATCAATATTGAAACAATAATGGTCTTAGTAATTTATGTAATATTTGGGAAGACTAGACCAGACACAACATGAATAGAGACTTGTATGATACAGAAGGGGTGTAGCTAATAGTGCTTTTCTTTTGATGAGTAGATGGTCCTCAGAGCACCATTCTGCCTTCAGTAGCTCTGCTGATGTTGACAGGATGTCACTGATGTTTATTTTCCACTAAATTTGTCCTTTTGGATAAGGAATGCATTATGCTTTGTTTTTAACAAACACATCATAGTGAGGATATATTTACTTATGATTAACATTTTCATTTCACATATAAATAGACAGTTTATACCAACCTCTTTATACATAATGCTACCATCTCTGCTTCCAGAAAGTATTCAACACAAATCTTAAAATGTGTGCATATTTAGGATATAAAAACATGGGAGAAAAACTAATTTGGGTAATGAATTCATGCAGAACTAAGCAGATTACCAGAGTACAGAATACAGAGGGAATGCTACAGAAAGCAGTTCGCCAAATGTGAGAGAGACCACCTTTCAGTTGCTGAACAAGTTGCTTAGCTTTTCTGGGTATCAGGCTTTTGTCCTAATACATGGGGTTAATAGAACCAGGTGTAGAGAGTAGATGGAATGATTTACAACACTATACAGGTATAATGACACTGAATCTGAAACATCCTAAGTATACAGTGAAAGTCAGTGAAAATGATCATTTTTAAGTAAATGTGGAAGAAAGTTTGCTACCACATGAAGTCCTGAATTTTTGCACACTGGGTGTGCCTCTCAGTGTGGTAAAGAGCTACTGTCTATTTAAAAGACACAACTTTTTGTAATCTAGTGGCCCAGGGAGGACACTTCTGATCTCATCACATGGACACTGCCTTTGCAAGTGAAGATGCCAGCTCTTAGACATCCCTTCTTCAAATAGCTAACACATACTCTACTTTCTCTTCAGCCAGCATTCTGTTCTCCATGCCAGTGTGCCTGGGAGACACCTAATCATCTGAAAGTCTTGACCATGAAAGTGGATGTCCCCTTGTCACTTAATCAAAGAAGACAGAGATGTTAATGTACTGGAGCTCCCCTATTGTGGAAATGAGGCACATCACAGAGCCTGGCTCGTGTAGCATCATGTGCAAACTGCAACAGAAATCAAGGGCTGCTCTCAAGAGGAGGAGAAATGGCACACGGCCAGGAAAAGGTGCAGAGGGTGCCAGGCTCTTAATAAAAGAAAGACTTCACAGTCAGGCTTCTTGCTATAACTGTCTCTGCTTTCTCTTTCTAAAGCTATTTTTCCTATTGTAAATGTTCCCGCTAAATGAACACCATTGTCTCTCCTTTTACACAAGAGGCCCATTCAGAGCCCACAGCAATAATGAAAGGAAAAAGCACACAGTGAAAAGGATGAGGGTGTGGCATCTTCCACCAAGAGGGAAGCAGAGAGGGGAGGGAGGAATTGCGCTGAGGAAGGAAGGGCCTAGTATGTCAGGCTGGCCCACCCATTAAACAATCTTGTTTGAAACCTTTTTGGAAAGCAGACAAAATGCTGTGTTAGTTACTTTTCTAATTTCTATTACAAAAATACCTGACAAAGGTAACTTAAAGGAAGAAGAGTTTACCTTGACTCATAATTTGGGAGTACAGTCCATCATGGTAAGGAAGGCAGGAGTGTTCAGCTGGGATTCCTCACTTCCTCATCTTTTGGCATATCAAGAAGTAGAAAGCCCACAGTGATGTTAGAAAACCTCAAGACTCACCCACTTGGCCCACGTCCTGTAGTGAGATTCCATCTCCTGAAAATATCCACAACACAACACAACACAATGGCGGAAGTCACGAGTTTAAACACATGAGCCTATTTCATTCAAATCACAGCAGATGCCAACTGATGCCCACAGTACAGTGGATGTGGAGAGAGTGAGAACATGCATTCTGTAGTTCTTCGCATGAAGATTTAACTCCATATAGCTTTACTTCTTTCAGGCTGCATTATAATGAGTTTTGCTACCATTATTCAAAATACATGTTTCATAATATAGGCACAACTAATCTTAATTTAAAAATATGTGAAAATTTAGTCGTGCATAGGGCTACATTATTAACAATGCTTACAGTTAATTTTTAACAATCAGTCTCAGATTGACCAATACCAATTTAAAAAAAAATTAAAAATATAGGAGAAACATTTCAAGGAGAGCAAAATGTGAGTCAAGATGTGAGAGTCAAGATTTCCTATACCTGCTTCTTACCTGCAATTTGGAAATGTAGAAATTATCACAGAAGCTTGTAAGGATTTAGTGGTTTAACATTAGTGGTATTCTTGGAAGAATGGCTGGATCTTCATAAATGCTCAATAAATATTTGCTGTTATTGTGAAAGAATCACTGGCAAAGAAAAAAAGAATAATATCTCACAGAGAGTCACATAAGTCTAATTCATGACTGATGCAATGGTTCATTCTGTGAATTCTTTCCCATTGATATAATGTGAATGTTTAAGATTTTTTTCAGTTTGGCAAAGCAGTCATGAGTTTATTTGGCCTATTAACAGAGCACAGATGAGGTAGGGATTGGTTACTTAAAGGAGCATGAGAGCATCTTCTCCTCTCCCAGCCCACCCCCTACAACCAATATTTAAGATTTTTTTCTGACCCAGTGAAGGTGGTACTTATATCTTTATAAGTTTGAGGCATTTGACTATAGCTTATTCCCTAGGTTGAATAAAGGGGTTCTAGCTATCTTTAGTCCATCTTTTCAAGGCAGGGTCTCACCCTAGTCCAGGGTGTCCTAGAACTCCTAGTATTCCCAGGCTGACCTTGTATTCACAACAATTCTCCTACCTGTACCTCCTGAGTGTTCCGATTAAAAGTGTGAGCCACCACACCTGGCTAATTCATTTTCAAAAATTCATAATGAATTTTTTGTTATTCAGCCAGTTATTTTTTAGGATATCCTGAACCAAGGTGACCATTCATATTTTGGAGGTCTTAATAATGTTTGAAGTAAGAAACAGAGAGAAAGGGAGAGAATTGAGAACTAAAATAATTTCTTTGGATTATACTCATTGTTATCTCCAAGAAAAGGTAAAATATCCTTTCTTCTCAAAATATCTGAGACCAAGAAACAGACTTTGCTGATTTTTTTTTCTTTTGAAAGCTATCTCTTCATGGATGTTTAATATAATTTTCCCATGCACAAAGCTTCATTAACCCTGTGTGAGCCTCATTAGTAACAAGATTGAGCTTACAGAGATGTTAATTATTGAGGCTGCTTTCTATGGGAAAACCACATACACATCACCCTGGCTGTATTCTCTGCATGAGCTCACCAGGGACAGTC
Source organism: Zapus hudsonius (assembly GCA_004024765.1). Taxonomy (NCBI): domain Eukaryota; kingdom Metazoa; phylum Chordata; class Mammalia; order Rodentia; family Dipodidae; genus Zapus; species Zapus hudsonius. The sequence continues at coordinate 7,605 of PVHP010004144.1, read as the reverse complement.
CTAAGATGTTGTACATGCTTATGTTTCCAGACTGTCTTGCTTGGACCAAAGGTATCAATTATTTCAGGCACATATAAGAAGTGAAAGCTACAAATCTTCAGCTTAATTTTTTAGAAGCCTTAGCATTGCTTTAAATGCAGATAGAAAAGAATTATAATAATCAAAGAACATGTTTTCAAGGTAATAAGAATATTGTTTGTTCTTAGTCATCAACTAGAATATCAAGATATGGAAAGATCTAGTAATTATTTTTCCCTTAAATCAGTGGTTCTTAATGAGCCAATTCTAGCCCATGAATCCTATTAATGTCCTTTAGCAATTTATGAGGACCACTTTTTTGTTGTTCCAATAATATTGTGTGTTAAATGTAATTTAGTAGGTGACACACAGGTATATTAATATCTTGCAATTGGTAGACAGTCTAAATGCTTCATGACATTTTTGTGCTTCACTAAGCATTCATATATGTAACTTTAGGAAGGAAAGGCTTATTTGGGGTCACAGTTTGAGAGTGTAGTCTATCATAGCACGGAAGGCATGTTGGAAAGAGCATGAGGTAACTGCCCACATTATCATTAGTCAAGAAGCAGAGAGTGGAGAGAAAGTGGGGCTGGACTACATAAGCTCATGTGTGACCTACTTCCTCCAGCAAGGCTCCACCTCCTACAAATTCTACAACCTTACAGAACAGTTCAACGGGCTATGGGTGAATTTTCAAAAACATAACCCTATAGAGAAGAGTTCACATTCAAAACACAACACCTGTGGCTCTCACTCTAGCCCATGGCCATCTCATGATGCAGAATGCATTTGTTCCCACTTCCCATAATCATGGTGATCAGCAGCCCCACACTGTGAGAAATACCCAAAGCAATCTCTTAACTGTGAGTCCCTCTCTATAAAATGCATACTTCCAACACGCAATGGCTCAGGGTAAATGTTCCCATTCCAAAAGGGATGGGAACAGCAAGGAAAGACTGGGCCAATACAGAACCAAGCCAAGAGGGCCAACAGGGAATCTCACAACTCCGTGTCTGATATCCTGGTGAAATCAACTGGGTTCTGAAGGGCTTGTGCATCTCTGCTCCTCCAGCTCTGTGGTCTGACCCACATCGCCTATCTTGTGCTCCTAGCTCTACTCAGGCTTGTGGACTCACAAACTTCCTTCTGCCATAATATTTACAACATCCTGGGGTTTCCATTGAAATTTAGGCTTCATTTTCATTGCTCTATACTGATATAGTATTGGAGGTCCAGGGAGCCCCAGACCTGTGACCCTAACTTTTACATTCTTATCCAATTAACAAAGAATTGATAAAATGGAGTCCAAGAAAGGTAATTTATGAATTATGAGGTCTATTATAAAAAGAATTTGTATTCAGAGGAAGGCAAGAAATACTTGGACCAGAGGGAATTCCCCTCTTTGTCTAGCTGGAAAGTAGGGTGGGGAGATGAAGATCTCCTTCACAGAGAAATCTCCCATGAAAAGTCTCTGGCACATATACACAAACAAGGAAGGAGATACATGACAGCTAAGGCCAAAAGATCCCCAAGAATCACAACAGACCCACTTGCCCACCCATACCCACTCGCACACACACATACACACGCACATGCACACACATGCCCATGCACATACACACATGCACACACATGTGCACACACACACACAAACACAAAGCAAAGTATAAAAGCACAAACCCTTCATGATCACATACAAGAAAGCTAAGAGATTGGATAGTAAAGGACCCAGAGTGTAGAGGAAAGTCATACATGTAACAAAGTGAGAGGCATCTGGAAATAAACTACCTGTAAGAAGCAAGCAGGGAAAGATGTAGGCAAAGGAGCCACACTCCTCCCCCCTTTCCCAGCCAGGCTTGGAAGGGGAAGAGAGAGACTTACTCAAAAGTATTCAGGTTAACAGAGGAGGCCAAGATGGGAGAAAGCTCATACACAAGTAGCAGACCCCTTTATATGTGTCAGATATCCAATTAGAATGTGCCTTGCCATCAGACTCAGGTGTGTAAGGAAGAGAGCTGATTGGTTCATTCAAGGTGCTGATTTAGGAGAGCCCCCTCCCTTTCCAAGGTATGCTGAGCTGAGGAAAAAGCAGAAAGTTAATGCTGAGTAATGTAGATTGCAGCCATCTTGGATGAGACTGGATCAGATGCTGGTTCTAGTCCTGCCAGGGCAGGTGAGGTGGAATCCATGTTCTCCTTGGGCCTCTGTTCCTAGTTAACTAATATATATATTATATATATAATTATTATATTATTAATAATACATAATATAATATAATATAACAATAACTATCTTGCTCCTATTTCTCAAATACATCAGTCTCCCAGTGCCTCACAGAACGGACTCTGACCTTGCTTGGTCCCAGAAGATCACTGGTACTTTAATGCAAACTTCATTATCCATTGACTCTTGTTTTTTGTTTGTTTTTTTTTTTTTAACTACATGAACACTGGCCATCTTCTCCTGGCAGTCTGAGATGTAGCTTGCCCCCTTTGGACCATAGCTGTAGCAGCCTCTGAGGGCCTTGATGACTGAATCTAAGGAAAACACTTTTCTATGAAGTTGTTTTTGAGCAAGGAAGACCTTCTGCGGCTCTTGGTTCAGAGGTTCCTTTCAAATGAATTAGCATTTTTTACTAATCAGAGCCTTAGATTTGTATGTTGTACCCTCAGGGTTCCTGTCCTCTTGTATAGTGCAAAGTACTAGGTTTCTTTATAATGGGCCTAATCCCTTAATAAGCACAGCTGTGTTGGAACCTACTGTGTTGCAACTTTAAAACCATTCCTTCCCCAGTCAAATGACACCCTTTTATATATTTCTGTTCCATTTGTTGCTCTCACTATAGGCCTCAGTAAAAACAGTGAACACTAACTATTACACAGCCTGAATGCTATCCTGACTCCAGATTTACTTTGAAATAGAGCCTCACTCAACTTCTCAGGACAAAGGCAGAATGCAGCCCGATTCCTTGCCAGAATATAAAGGGAAGGATCTCTATTCCAGTTCATAACTCCGAAATTTCACAAGCCAGGCTTCCTTTATCCGTTTTTCTGTTAGCATTCTGTTCAAGCTCTGCTGACTGCATTCAAGCCCTCTCTAGCCTACAGGTCAAAGGCTTGAGAATCATTTAGTTAGGCTCATCACAGTGATGGCCTCACTCTCGGTCTCTGTTACTTTTATTACTGAGAGCAAATACCTTACCTTAAGAAGCAACTTAAGGGAAGAAGGGTTTGTGTTGGCTCCCAATTTGAAAGTACAATCTCTCATAGTATGGAAGGCATGGCAGGAGAGCTTGAGGAGGCTGACCATGCTGAATCAGCAATCAGGAAGTAAAGGGCAGTCAGGAAGTGAAGCTAAAAGTATTAAGCCTTAAGGCCAGCCCCATGGACTTGCTTTCTCCAGTAAGGTTCCAGCTCTTTAAGGTGGCCTTCCCAAACAACGCTAGCAGCTGGGACCAAGTATTCAACATGTGAGCATATGGGGACCACTTCACAGTGAAACCACAATACCTACTGATATAAGCACATGGCACCTCTGGATGTATGTGCATTCTATTTGAATATGCCTTTTAACAAATAAATATATGTACATAATATCATTAATAAATGCCATATATACTATACACGTTTTCATTTTTATGTGTTTGTCATATCATAAATGCATTTATGTATAACTTTGCTACTTGAATTTGTGTGGTATGTCACATACATTTTAAAGCATGCACATGTTTTGTGTGTCTTATACATGTACATAATATATGGAATCTGTGTGATTATGTATAGTCCTTTTACATGTGCAATATGTATTAATTCCTGAATTATGTATCATATAATAGAAAGGTAAAAACATCTACAACATCTTATAAGGGGATTCCTCATAAAGTTAAAATGATACAGAGGTGGGGTGTGATATTTATTTAGACTGATATTTTTCTTTAAATGGGATGTTATGAGCTTGTGACTTTCAGCATTTGATTCATATTTTCAGAGTTTATTCAAATGAGATTTAGCAAATTGTGAAATATCTGAATAAAACCTAACAAGTGTATGATTTCCTTGGTGATTCATGGTGTCAGCATGACCACAGCATTATTGGAAGGTAGACCATTCTAGCCAGATTTATTAAATTTCCATTTTTCCCCAAGTATCTATCTGAGACAAGGGAAGACTGAGAAGTATTCTTTGACTCTTATGTGCATTTTTGTATTTTCACATAATTCATTATCCTATATCCAGCTAGTGCTAGTATCAGAAGTGCCCAAAGACATGAAGTTTGAGAAATAAGGTATATAAATCCATCAAAATACACAGGAGATGGAATAGACCTAGTGCCCTCTTGAGAGTGCCAATCCATATTGAGTATGGCTTCCAGTCTCCTCAGAAACTCTGCCAGTTAACAGACACTTTGTGAATCTTCCATTTCCTCTTGGCATATGACTCACTGAATTACCATGTACAAGTACCAATTTTCTATTTATAAGGCTTAATGCTACATATCACTCAGATATTAAACCCTCCATTGGATCAGTAATTCTCACCCAAGTAAACAGAACAGAGGTTGGCAATAAATCGTCTTCACAGGCTGTACCAGGTGATAGTTGGAAGTGAGATTTCCTGCTAGAGCATCAAGACTGAGGAGGATGTAGCCTCATCAAGGTTATGTAACAGACAATCTCACAAGGGTTATTATATACATTTTGGGCTCTTAGCTTAAAGCAGAGGGCTGATGCTTAGAAAAAACATAATGAGGGCTTATAAAATGTATTTTTGTCTTCTCTTTCTCCTATTCTAAGGGATATGCTTTCAGTGGTGTCATAGTCAGCCACACACTACTGGGATAAATCTCCAAACCAGGGACAGTTTTGGGAGGAAAATATTTATTAAAGTAACAGATTCAGGGGATGTTTAGTTATGAAGAAAAAGACTGGCCCGCCCCCTTTCACAGATCCAAGCAGAGAGAGAAACCCATCACGTCCAGCCAGCACACTACAAGTCTAACTAATAAACAGCAAGACCTTCAGTACTGAGCTCAGACTGCTCTTTGCATATGTATAGCTGCAATTTCACATCCACCTTAGAAATACCTTAGGACTGAAGGCCAGGCCAAGGTGACACCTCCTCCAGCCAGGCAGCTGGAGAAAAATGATTATACTTTTGAATCTATTTGGGGGACATTCAGTCAAACTACCACAAATGGGTAACAAGGGTCCACTTGTGTAGGAATAGAGTAAGAGGTAAGAATGGAAACTTCCCTTCTAGTACATCTTGACCACTTTCAAGTCTTACCTCTGATGCAAATGTTCCACTAGCTTGCATAGATCAAAATGCATTTCAAGGATGACTTTTAGAAGTAATTGGCCTATATATGGAGAGAGAAGAGGAAATGTGACATCATGTATGATCCAATAGAAATGTTCACAGGCAGGGGATGAAAAGAAGACTAAACCACAATGTGGGTTTTCTGTTTGATGCATTCCCTAGAATTGGATTCCATTCCACAAAGCCCGTTGATTATCACTACTACTGGACTTTTCTATCTTCCATATTAGTTCAGAGAAAGGGCATAGACAAGCAAACACAATCAACTTACCACCATCTGTCACCATCTGATTAGATTCTGACTTCTGTTGCATAACATTTTCCTGATTTGCACAGGAAGTGTCTCTGTGGAAAGACTTCCCCTGCGTGTGATGGATAGATCCAGAAACATTGGGGAAGGCAGGGAGCAGACCCTTAATGCATGTAGAAATCGTAAGCATGCTACATGGAATGAGAGACCACCAAGGAAAATAAGCAGATTGAAAGATAAATATTGTATATATACATTCTATATTTAAAAATGAGCATGAATATGGAAGGACACTGGAAATACATAAGTAAATGGGGAGAAGAGAATGGGCGGGATGAATACGATCAAAGTAAAATAATGAGATTTATGAAAATGACAGAGTGAAGGCTGACAAGATGGTTCAAAGCAAAGTGCTTGCTATGTGAATGTGAAGGCTTAAATCTGGATTCTAAGAACCAATGTAAATTGCCAGGTGTTGTGGTGTGCACCTGTAATCCCAGAACTGGGAGGCATAGACAGGGAATTCCTGGGGCTGACTAGCTAATCTAGTTGTATTAGTGAGCTCCAGATTCAGTGAGAGATCCTGTCTCAAAGAACAAGGTGGAGAGTTACTTAGGAAGACACTTGATATGGATCTTTGGCCTCCCTCCTCAATAAATTATGTATAGTTAACAGTTACTAGAGGAGAAGGCTACCAAGGCCCCGTTGTTTCCTAAGAATTTATTGACAGTTAATGGTTACTACGGAAGGAGGACTCATGAAGATGTGCTTCTCCCCAGAATATGTATTTATGGTTACTAGGGAGAGTTCATGTGACTCTAGTTCTTTCCAAGGATATATAGACATTTATTGGTTGCTGGAGGGATATGTTTTCTTCAGTGGGTTAGCCACCCATATTGCCCATGCTCCTATAAGTCACTCCTCACCCATGCTCCTGAAAATAAGCAGAATTAAAATCATTGGTTCACCAAGCTACACTTGTGTGGAATCAATTCAGTCAGTGATTCCCTATCTGAGGTGAGTAGATGTTTGTTTATATCTCTTCAGATAAAAGTTGACACAGAATGAACTTCAGAACCCGAAGTTCACTGATTTGGCTAGATTAGCCAACAAATCCCTGGTGTCCTCCTGTCTCCACCTCTCCAGTGCTGGGCCTATCTTTTTTATGTGGTGCTGAGGATATGAACTCAGATACTTATGATTGTGTGACAGGTTCTTTGCCAACCATGATATTTCTCCATCCTCCATGAGTGCTCTTTATAGAGAAGATTGGTGACTAAACATGAGACTCTGTCTTTTCATGAGTTTGAAACATACTTCTGAACAAAGAGTTCTAGATCACACTAGGATTTGACTTCTGAGTTTCCACTTCAAATTTCTAAGTCATCAAATAAGCTTCAGAATGCTGATTTTCCCATGACATTGAGTGAAGTTCTAATAAAAGGATGTTAGATGAGTCTTAATTAATAAATAAAAGCTTATCCTGAGTTGGTTGAATGGCTGTGGCTATGGGTCCCTTGTTCATCCCATCCTTCTCTGCAGGGTTCCATATGGATCCTCCACAATATGACTATGGTGGCTCATCTCTTGCCATGATCTCATCTTTTTGCCTGCTGTCGAGTGGTAGGGTTATATGGGCCACAGCTCACTCGCTATATCCTGAAAAATACAAACACAATCTCCATCGGAGAGTGAGAACAGTATAGGTTAACAAATATACAACATTCTGGATTACCTAGTTTCTATTTTTAGTAGCCTCCCTGTCAGACGTTCGCATAGTGCATCTTTTCTTGGGAGCCCAAGAGTATGGGATCCGATGCATATTGTCCTAAATCCCCATTTCCAATCAAGGGTTCCCCCTCACTGAGTGGAATATTTGGCCGAATTTAATGGCTGTTGATTGTCTCCCCCGGGCCCAGGCTCCTTCATTGCACAATTGCTCCTTTCTTGGTTTGCTGTTCTCTCCCAGTAGGAACTGTATCCAGCCTATTCATGGCCGCAGACTATGTTTCATGC